>CM031979.1:2304835-2373073 GCA_018804465.1 Populus tomentosa | reverse complement strand
AATTCATTATACTTCTTAGCTTTATTTTAATTTTTTTTTTATTATAATTCTCTCGGTATATATCGATAAAATATTTTTGTCGATAAAATTTATTATAATTTATCAATGAAAACATTCCATTAATGTTTTTATTTGTATTTGTCAATTCTATAATAGTGAGTAACAACATTATTTCAAAGAAAAAGGATCGATTTAAAGTAAAATCAAACTTGGATTAGGTTTTGAATTGGATAATCACCAAGATCAAAGTTAATCTCATCGAGTTTTATAAATCTAATTAAGAGAGTGTAATACATGTTCATGCAATAGACAAAGTATTGAAGCCCACTTCTAGACCTTTCTTTTTGTATATATACATTTATAAGGGAAAAATTTGTGATCAAAATATTTAATTGATGCTAAATATTGTTTATCACATAGTTGGGACAAAATTTAGGCCATTTGCGATAGAAGTAACTAGCAAGATCATCTTCAACATTATTGAAGTTAATTAATTAGCATACCTAATTAATGCTGCTTGAAAGTAACTGAGTTCTATTCACACTTGAAACTAAAAAAAGAAAAAAGAAATTATCAGTTTGGAAGCAAAACTTAAAGGAACTTCTACCTGATAAAAAAAAAAAAATTGAAAGATTACACTTCAGGTTGATGATAATCAAAACAAACAGCTTTAAAAATAGTAAAACTTATAAAGATTGGGTATAGCCAACCTTCAGAAAAAAAAAAAAAAAAAAAAAATGAAGGCTGCTCTTACGCTATCGGTCCAACTTTTAAAAAAATATATATATTTTTTTTTTATTTCAATAGAGTAATGCCGTTTCTAGGGAACAACACCTAATTGAAATGTGTTATTTCTCTCTGGTATGAATGAGCTATTTTAAAATAATAATAAAAACTCCAAAAAAACAAAACCTTAAGTTCTCTTGCAGGAACTCTTGCTCTCTACAGTCCTATTCAGTCTCTTTCACTGCAATTTAATACTCCTTAACTACAAATTCTGGGAACGCGTCTAACACAACCAGTCTCCAATAACTTCAAAATCTTTTCCTTCTCTTGCTTTCTTTAGAATCAGTGTACATTAAAGACAAAATGCTCAATAATGGAACTCCAGTTCTACACATACATTGAAGAAGAGTAGAAAAAGACATGCCTTGTACTGCCAAATATCATTACAGAAGACAATCATATGAAATCTATGTAGCAGATTGACATGCCTTGTACTACACACTGACAAATACTCTTCAACTCTACTTGGAAACTCACATGAGTTTTTTGCTTTTACAGACACCATAGTCATACAACGTCCAAAGATTTCTGATCTTCTTCGTCATCTTCAGTTCAGATTCTTAGATTCTTCTGCTCTATGATCCCTTTACATGTAAGATATGATCCCATGTAGGAGAAATAGAATATCCTAAAACCCTAGACCAGTTAAAAACCCAGACTAAATCACACAAATACGTTTCCCTTTTTTTTTTTCCCTTCAATTCTTTGGGGTTTACACTAAAACAAACAAACCCACACAATAGAGATTAACCTGCAGACTACAACACAAGCCTGCAACACCTAAGAATATTCCAAAAAAAAAAAGATTAAAAGGAGACTAAGACAAGCACATGAAAGATATTAATCATCATTGGATTACTAATTTTCGGTCTAATACCCTTCGCCTTTTCGATCTTTCGCTAGAATTCGAGCGTTCTAGTAAGGACTTCAATGCATTTTGCAAGAAATGGACCGACTCGACACTATGATCTTTGTCAGCCGCAATGATAAGAACATTCCTAATTCTTCCTCCTAGTGTTACCATTTCTGCTTTCAGTGTCTTCAAGTGTAGAGATTTCAGTATCTCGATTAGGTCTGGCATGAGATCCGACCGGTCTTCACAGCACAGAGATGCCTTGAATATTAATTGTCCATCACTTGAATATTCACCAGAAAGTACAGTGACTTCATCGGTTTCTGATGGAAAAGATTCAAGTCCAGGAAGCTCTGAGGTCTGTTGTTTCAGTTCTCGAACTCTTTGAACAACCTTTGCTAGAAGTGAAGCTTTGTCTGTCTGTAAAAATTGAAACAAAGTGAAAGGATCGATTAGAAACCCTAGCTAGCTTTAGTAGATTCTAAATGTAAAAAGCCTTGCAACTTTCCTAAAAGCACAAACCCTATGTACCGAAAAGCAAAGAAAAGGGTTCGCTGCTTTTGCTTTTGCAGGTATATGTACTTGCAGTTTGAACAATAATTCAAAAGTTTCAGAAGACTTGTTTGTGTAGATCCAAGGTTTCAGAATCTGAATTTTTACTGTAGCAGCGATAGGCCTTGTATAGATCTTTCCCGTTTGGTTACCAAGAAAATGAGGGATAGAAACGGATAAAAAAAAATTTCATTGAGTGAAGCACATAAAACCCTTGTCGTTAATCTTCAAAAAATGGGTATTCAAGTAAAAAAAACAAATGCCAAACGATTTGAGTTGGGCAAGCGTCAAGTCTGTCAGCAGGGATTTCGGCTTTGTGGGTCAAAGGTAATTAATGACTGAAAAGTCTAAAACTCGAAATTTCAACTTTTTCCACTACATTCTCAGCAACCAAACAGTCAAAATTATTGAAGCAAAACACTGTGGAAAACCCCGAAATCAATACCAATTCGTTTCAAGTTTTGTATGAATCCCAAAAGAGAAATAAAAGTAAAAACAGCAGGAACAAAATTACAATATATTTTCCATGAAAACCCCTTTAAAGCTTACAATCTTTTTAGTTTTCGTGATCCCTTTCTCTTATAAAACAATCCTCTCACAAGAAATTTTAGGGAAAGAGTATTAATATAATCCCTTAAACTTCATGAGTAGAAACATGATCAATTCAGAAAGGAAAAGAAGAGGAAACACAAGATCATATATCATAAAATATGTATATTACCTTGGAATTGCAAGGAAGGAGGCCTCTAAGCTTATCAAGATGAGAGTTAATCCTCTCTCTCCTTCTCTTCTCAGCTTCCTTGTGATTCTTCAAAGCAGCAAGAGCTCTATCTTCTGGTGTCATGTCAGTTATCACAGACCTTTCAAAGTGGTAATTACTGTTATGGTAGGAGGTGGAAGATGAGGTACACAAGGTTTGCATCGCAGCCGGAAAACCGTATGGGCCAACGTTAATCATTCCATTCTCGGTAAGAAACCGGTACAACTGTGAATTCTCCTGACAGTTTTCAGGCTGCATGTTGATGTTGTGTTTTCGGGTTGCCGTAGGCGAAGAGAGATGACCCGCAAGTGAAGATTTTCAGTCTTCTTTGTGTTGAAAAAAGTAGAGGGCTCTATCACTGCCTTTCGGTGGTTTTGGGGTTTTTTTTTAAGAAAAAAAGGGCATTTTATTTATAGTCGTTTGATTTGACTTATTATGTCGTTTTAGGATAAGGTTATGTGCAAAAGTAGCGGACCCAGCATAAAGGAGGTCTAATGATAATGGGAGCTAGGATATGTGTGGTCTTTAGATTTTGAAACCTTATGGTCCCTTCACATATTTACATGTTCAGTATATTTCTTATTTTATTTCTAATTTCCCTCTTGTGATCTTTATTTTATGGCTAGTTTGTGTTAAATACCAGTAAATTAATCAAATTATATTTATAAAAATCTATTTGAAATTAACCCAACTATATGTTTTTTCTGATTTTTTGGTTAATTTTGGTTAAAAACTAAAAAAAAAAAAGGGTTCAATTTGTTCTTGAATATTCCTCAAAACAAGATAAATTAAAGGTCCATTAAGTAAATCAAAATTTGTAAAAAATAATCTAATTAAAAGGCCGGTAGATTTATGAATTGCAAGCCACATGATAGCAGCATGATCTTAGCTCCTTCCTTCTCCAAAAAAACAGTGATTTTCATCGATGATTAAGAAATTAATTTTATAAAATTAAGCCAATTCTGGAAAAAGGTTTATAAAAATCCTTTTTTCCATGAAGTTATAAGAGGATAACTCAAATTCCATGCTTTAAAAGAAGAGCTATGCGGACCCAAATCCCACTAGCCAGTCCTTAACCATTCGTATAATGTATGGTCCAATAGTAAATAAAATTCATTAATGTATCTGTAAGATTATCTCAGTATATTATTTTTTTAATATTAATTTTTAAAATCAAAATCTTCGAATTAATTGAAAGGCAGGTAGAAAACACCCCCACACCATTAATTAGTCCCCAAATGTTAAAACACTACTCTTCTCGACAATCTTATTTGAAGTGTCGAGTAGGCTGGTGGGTCAACTCAGTAATATATCAATTGTCAATTTAAAATTGTTTTCAAATTAAAACAAATGAATGTTGTACCAATTGATTTAATGAATCAGTCCACGACATAATCAATCTGATTTAATGTTTTAAAATAAATATTTTTTTCAAAATAATATTATTTTAATTTTTAATTTTTTAAAAAAAATAAAATAATATAATACTATTTAAATTAATATGATCACTCTAAATTAACTCACCTAACTCATTATATCTCTAATATTAAATTGAGTCATGGAAAAGACGGTTTCAAGAGTCAATTAATATTTTTGGTGTGTATCCAAGCAAGTAAGCTATTACTAATTATCTTTCGCAATATTATTTTTGGTTAGTGTAATTTTATTTTATTTTATTATCGTGGATATTTAAGCGAGTTTATGTATATTTTGATTAATTTCATGAATTTTAAAGTTAATAACAATATAAGTTTCCAGTGACCCTGAAAAGACTCGAACTCGTAATTATTAAAAAGCAAAACTTAAAATCTAACCAATTGAGCTATCCTTTAAATTAGTTGGTGCAATTTTTATATTACAATTATGGTCAAAAGAAAATGTCACGGATGTCAAAAAGTTTTTTTTCATCATCATAAACAAAGATCACAGGGCAATTAAAAGGAAAAAATAATCAAGTAATAAAAATAGAAACATTATTGGATTCTTCTTTTTAGAACACAGAATATCATTGCAAAATTGCAATGATGTTGAGGAAAGGCAAATGAATAAACCATGTCCACTCTTAATGGAAGCTAGGGGATCCAAAGTCCAAGAACAATCCCCTTCAACATTATAAAACTACATCTTATAAGGTTAATTCAATAATTAATTAATTTATAACGAGTTAAGTTTTATTTTGAATTATTTTTTTATTAAATAATGTTTTTTTTATTTTTAAAAATAAAATTACATTTTAAGCTAACCTACCCATTTACATCTATCTCAACACTTTGGATCTTTAACCTAATAGACTCTAAACGAGGCCTTCTAACTATGGTCCATTTTGATAATGAATTTCATTCTTTAGTAATCCAACTCCTGGCTTCGCACACAAGCCTTGACAAGGATATTGGGCAGGCCCATTGCAACTCATCTTGAGGCATGTTTCTTTTGTGAAGATACCAGCTGAAGCCCTAAGGTATCTGGGAAAGGTTTAAATAAAAAGTTAAATTACTTTCCATTTATAAATGCACTTAAATAGACTGAAAGGTATTGTGCAAGTCTTATTATGAGATCTATTCCTTGCTTTTTAATCCGAGAGGAGACTCGAGGATTTCAGTATGAGATTTTTTTATAAAAATTAATTTACTAATGAGGATAATTTTATTGTTAATTTTTAATCCGAAAGGCTGGTATGGAGGTTTATTTAATATCATTTAAGGGATTTAGCTTCATATAATGTGTGAATTAAGGATGATTTTATTGTTAATTGTTTTTTTTTTTAAAAAAAAGGAAAAAACAAACACGAAATTAATCATAACGATGAGGTTTTGTCATGGCTAAGAAAAAAACTAGCTCTTAAACTGATTATGAACTATCAGTAAAGCCTGAGAAGCCAATGGAGAAAACCATATGGTTTGAGCCTTGCAATCAATTGTCTTTGCTTGAGTGGGCTAATGGGCTTGAACGTCATACAAGTGCATTTATTTTTAAAAAATAAAAATAAATTCAACCTATAGTAAATGAACATGAACATTTTAGAGTTAGGTTACTATATAAAAATTAAATTCAAAGAGTATTTTTTTTATTTCATAGTGGAAATGAGACCTCAAACCATTTGCTAAAGTGGCATGGAATATTATTTGAAAGATTTAATTTCTTGAATGGAAAATGCATTAGTTCCTGTTACATTAGTTTTTAACATAAGAAAATTATTGTAATTGATATTCAATTCTCATACGAACTAAACACTTACCTATTTATTTAATTTTAATCTATTGAGTTAAATATTTTATAATTTGTTTAACAAATTTGTAATTGGATCCCTAGTTCCCTGACTCTGAAAAGTTATTACATAAACTAGGCTTGTTATTTATTCACACTCACAAAGTGGTTAATCAATCACTAATTATTTTATTCGTATGTCTCATACAAATATCTCTATAAATGGATTAATGCATAATTATTGAACTCCATGCAAGAATCGATCATTTATCAAGTTGTTTAACTCAAAAAAAATTTAAAATGTAAAAACAATATCATTTAAAAATAATTAAAATATAATTAATTCATAAATTATCTCATCAAACTAACTAAACTAATTCTAAATTGATTTTTTCAAACCCAATATAGAATAAGAACGGGATTCAAATAGATCCCAAGTTGATCAAAAAGATTGGGTCAATAACATTGGATTAATGGTGAGCCCACATTATAATTTTTCACTTAATATTGACACCAAAGTTCCTTTCGAGCTGCCTAAGATTTATTTGGAACTTTCGACTTCTTCTCTGTCAAAACATGACCAATCCCTGACCTTCCACTACACTTCAAGTAAGCAATTTGTCTACGAGGTCATCTCCAATTTAAACTAGTAAGTCTTGTTCATATACAAATTTAGGTATTACTGCTATCCAACTTAGCTCATAAAGTTGCTATGGTCACAAATAATGTGAGATCAAATCTCACTAGCACTAAAATTTAGAAGGGTTAAAAAAGACAGAAAGAACTTGCTTCTTGCTCAAATGTGAGCCGCACGTAGGCTTGGTGTTTTTGTATATAATCAAGTGATTTTTTAAATATTGATTCATCTAAAATAGGTGTCTCAAGCTCAAAAACCTAAAAAACCCCCCACCATCATTACTTTTTTTTTTTTTTTTTTTGCCAACTATGTTAGGGTTTCTAACTTTCTATGTTTCCCATTTCCCGATTATTCAAAAACATGCAGCCAGTCCTTTCACATCAAACCTTCCTCCAACATATTTTCTGGCCATGGTTTCCCCATAAAACTAGCCTTTCACCTGACTTTACAACTAATTGTAACCTCAAATATCTCAGTAATCAAAGCTTAAAACTAAAAAATTTGTTTTTTTTATAATTTTAAATTTGAGTTTTATAATTATTTATATAATAACTATTAAAAATAAAAATGAAACAAGAAAAAAAAAATTAAATGAGCTAAATTATAAATTAAAAAAACCAAGAAATATTATAAATATTTATAATTATAAATATACAAAGAAGGGGTATTTTCTTGCAGGGACGGGGGCACTTGCCAGCCCCCTCCCTTTGTTACTAACTGAAAGCTTATATAATCGTTAATTTTAGAGCCCGGTCAAAACACGCAGAAGCTGGCCCGAACACCATTATCAATCAATATATATATCATAACATTTTAAAGGCAAAGGGGGTGGTGTGCTTATTCAATATTCCAGGTACACTGATCTTCAGCTTAAGTCACTAAAAAATTGAAAGCAAAAGGGCCGGAACTACATAAGGCCTCGAGGGATGCTTAGTGGCCATGAAAGTGGAACGCGTGCTGCACATTGTATGGAAGATCATGACAAAGAAAACAAGAAACTGGTTTCATCATTATACTCACTAGGGTCATCTCCAAGTTTTCGAACTTTTCAAGCTTCAACTGGTGTGTTCTGAGCCATGAAAATAAAGAAATGAAAAGCTGAACCCACTTGTGATATTAATTAGGGCAAATAAGCTGTGTTGTCTGCTGTGGATGGAGATGGTGTCACTTTGCACACATAAAAAGAACTTTTAGTAAGTCTCTGCCACTGGCCACATTCTGCAGATTATGAGTAAAAAGGCAAATTGCTGTATTCTCTTTCCCACAATTATTTAATTATAATTCCATAAATTAAGCGTGCTTGGTCTGAGAATTCGGCTTTTGATGAGGTGAAATGATGGAACATCATATGATCCTCTAATTTTCAATTGGCATCCAGAGACGGAGGTATGGCCATCAGAAAAGGAAATGTAGCAGAAGCTGCGGTGAGTTACAGAAGTGATCCGTTTTTTTAAGTAGTTTATTTGGAGTTTTATTAGTTGTTATTAAACTTGATTTAGCTTTACAGTTACATCGTAATATGTTGATTCAAATTTTAATTTGAATTAAATTTTAAATTAAATTAAATGATAACTGATTTAATCAAATTTAATCAATTTAATGGAAAACTAGTCTAATTTATTTAAAAAAAAACATTTAAAACAATTTTATTTTATTATTTTTAAATAAAAAATAAACAACATTGTTTTAAATTAACACATATTTTTATTATTTTTAAATAAAAAATAAACAAAATTGTTTTAAATTAACACATGTCAATTTAGATTAACTAATCAAATCTATAATTTATTTTTTATACCGAGTCAAAGGACTTAATTGGTTGTAATAACTTTGTTTTCAATATGGAATGTTTATTTGTTTTTATACTTCTGAAATTCAATTGAATATATAAAAACAATTTCATTCACCAATTTTTATCTGCTTGCTTTAGACACCAAAACAGAACTTTAAGGAAACATTTAAGAGCAAAATTTAATATTTTTTCCTTTTCCTTTTCTTTTTGTCTTGGAGAATTCTTGGAACTCTGGACTTCAATGACATCTTTCCAGCTTAAAAATGGGCTTTAGGGATCATAATAAAGGAATTGATTCACTTTACAACCCTAAAAAAAAAGATCCTTCTTTTGATATCTTTATTAATTGTAGCATGGTATTTGAAAGAGCATATAAGAAGTATAAGTATATAGTATCAACACTAGTCTAAGTGTCATTTGTGTTTGAAATTGCGTTTCAGAAATGTTTTTTAAAAAATTTAAATTTATATATTTTTTATTTTTTTATTTTAAATTAATATATATTTTTTTATTTTAAATTAATATATTTTTTTATTTTTCATATCATGTTGATGTGTTATGTCAAAATTAATTTTTAAAAAATAAAAAAAAATATTATTTTAAAATATTTTGGAATGAAAAACACATTAAAAAACAACCGCTACCATATAGTGTGATATGGTATGAATAAAATTATATTTTGATAGATTTTTTATTTAATTAAATAAGGATATAGATTTTGTTTCACTATTTATAACATTATGGTTGAAATCACGCCTTGTGTAAACTATATTTTAAAAATATTTATTTAATTAAAACAATATAATTTTTTTAAATTTATCATTTTCAAATAAGATAATATTATCATAATAACAAAAACGGACTTAACTGAAAAATATCTAAGCAAAAAAACATGCTAAAAAATTTCCTCAAATGTTAAAATTAAATATAAGATGTCGGTGGGATTCCATCTATTTGGAAACATGTAGCTTTCAAGAATAAGGAGGTATACATACCTCCATTAGAAAAGTGCTAGGATGTATACCAAAGAAAACTGCTAATATGAAATTTTATTTTCAAACAAATTTAAAATCATTTAATATTATTTTTTTTCAGAAGAATTTAAAGAAACACTTTAAAGCAACTAAAGATTTCTATAAAATAAGTTCTAAATATTGATTTTGTAGAACTTTTCATATCTCAAGTACTGATAGTCAATAGATCATGCTTCTTGGAAGGGCAAAGCATTTCTTAAGGTGGGAAGAAATTAAGAAAAAGGGTTCCCTAGTTGCCATCCATTAACAAAAATAAATTTAATTCTTGAAAGATGAGTATTCCATGACACCATATCCCACTTTATTCTTGAGCAAATTTTGATGCCAATGTTGCTTGGCAACACCAGCATTATCATAAAGTAAATGAATAATTCACCTTGCCACCATTGCATAATTAATTAAATAATTATGGAATCCAGAATCCTTAAAGTGATTAATGTTTTCTTAAATTCTTGAACTTCTATGTGAATACCACCTATAGAACCAATACATTTATAGCTGCTAGGGCATATTTGGCTGAAAAAGAACGGGAAGCATGAAGATCAAAAGCTTTTAACCATGAAAGGATTGTTGCTTTTCTCATTAAAAAAGAAAAAAAAAAAACTTTAATATCACAGAATCAATGGAGAAGAAGTCCCGCCACTTCCAGAAGACAGCCTCACAAGAGACCTTCGGTACCTTTTTAGATCCTTGACCTAAAAGGGAGAGCCCCGAAACCCTTGGCTTCCTTGTGTTTTGGTCCTAGTTGCAGTACACAGGTTTCTGCTGAGCCTTCCATCCAGATTTCCATAACAATCTTCTTCTTTTTTGTAATATTGAAAAGGGTTAATAAATAATAAGCAGAGTAGAACCTCAAAATACTAGTTTCGCTTGAGAATAAGGCAAAAAGACTAGTAAGGATTTCTTTCAATTAGACAATTACATATTGTTCCATTTCCTACTCCTAAATCCCTCTCCCTAGTTTCCCTTCATGTTCATGTTCATGTTCTGTTAGAGAATGCCCAAAAAATCCCATACGCCAAATGTGTTAGGTACACCTACTTAAATAACTAATCATTGCTCATCAGCTCCAGGGATGCCCTCACCTTCAAAGTCCAAGCAAAATATAGTAAACCAGTGTGATTGGCAAAGCAATTAGCATCCCAAATATAACTCTGCAGCAAAGGGAAAATCAAGATATATAAATAACATTACAGGTCAAAATCATTAATGTATAAATTGAGGGGCAAACACAGTTCAACAAGTGGTGGAAGCTAAAGCTAATACGTGCTGATATTCTGGTATTGTGAAACTATCTTGCATTAAGAGCCATGCTTATACAAAAGAAAAAAGAACATATTTGCAATGATTACAAGGAGCCACTGGTATCCCTAGTGATCCAACGAAAATGAATTATGAACAGGCAGATGAATTTCTTTCCAATATTTAAAAAAAAAATAAACAAATGCAGTTCAGACAATTATATTAGAGTTGTAGCAGAATTTAGAGTTTCGAACCCAGTGCTCAGTATGTCAGGATGAACATTATATTCCTTTGCAAAGACAAAGGGCACAATCCCTTGTGGAAGAGCTGCCTGAAAATTCAAACACAGTGTGTCAAAGGATATTAAAACAAAAAATCTGTCCATGGTCACATTTGGGGAAAATATTTATCATCTGGTTTCAGGGTTTTACCTGCACTATGGCAATGTGCAGTAGAACTCCTCGCAGTCCAACAGCAAATGAAGCAGCAGCCATGACTGCAGGACCAGTGAGGAATCTAACACTCATGGCAAAGGCAGCAACTGAGTTTCCACAAGCAATAATCCTAGGCTGCAATGCCATGAACAAACCTACAATCCAATGTGATGGTTTTATATAGTCAACAATTGCCAAGACATATCCAGCAAACAAGTCAAGAAATCGTTTGATATAATCTGATTATTAACTTACCAAGACTAAACATGGCCATTCCAAGACCAGCATCGGATAGAATAGATATAGAATGAGCAATTATTTGAGGCATCTTCAAGTCCCACCTGTTATATTGTAAATGTTTTCAGGTAATGCAACAAGATAAAAGTTCTTAACAAAAAAAAATTATGGATTGTATATTTTAGCACCATACTTGAACGAAACAAGAGACCATGTGAGCCCAATTAGACTGGAATAAGTATTGGGATTCCTGATAAGTTTTCTCCACACCATAATGAGAATCAGTCTTGTCACAACGCTAGTAGGAGGCATGGCAGTTGGCTTCGGTTCACCATTAGCAGCACTCTTTGGGTGCAGCTCCGCTGTGGAGCTTGAAGCAAGCTTAGAAAGCACTGGACCGTCACGGTCCACCCCATTAGGTACAGGTCTGTTTCCAAAGCTGAACTCATCTCGACCAAATTCTTCATAATCTAAACATCAAAACTGAAATACATCAGTGGCTGAGAAAATGAAATTTAAAGACGACTCTGTTTTTTTATAGAGCAAGAAAAAAAAATGCCATAGTACTCTAAACATGAAATGAAAAGGGAATAATTGGTTGCATAATACCAGGAAAGTTGCATAACTAGATGTGTTACTAAGATTTACTAGTGATTGAATTATGGAAATAAAAACAAGAATAAAGAAGACAACTTGTTGATGATAAAGGCATCAAGGTTACGCCCTTGCTATAGCAAAGGCAAAATGAAAAGACACAAAAGATGTAACAAACAAAAAACCAACAAATCCCACTTGACATGACAGAAAAATAAGGTTTCTCCAATAAAAAAAACCACTAACTTTCAAGTATCAACAAGACAAATACACGAGGTTCCAAGGAAAAAACCACAACTTTGTGCCAGATATCTTGTAATCACAATCAAGCCATGCAAGAAACCAACAAAATCCAAAAACAAATACTATCAAGGTTAGTGTTTATACCTTTTTGGTTAGCTACCCCACCAAGGTCATTGCCATAATCCCCTCCCCTAAAGACATGTAGGCCACCTTCTGATACTGGTGAAGCGCTTGAACTCCAAACAAACATATGCAAATCCTTGCCATTCTCAGTCCCGTTTGCCTTCTTTTTACCCCCGGGAGAAAAGATCCCAGCATTAGGTGGAGTAGGATAAGCGCTTCCATTTGCTCTTGGAACATTACCAAACACCCCAGGCCCTCCACTTTCTTCATCAAATTGCAGGTTACTGAAGTTCGAGTGTCTTGGACTGGCATTGCTTGCATTCTTGCCATTAACCGTAGAATAAATATCAGTATGGTTAAAACTGGAGGCTCTTGGGGTAGGATTCCTAGAAGATTGAAGGGAGTATATCTCTGCGTTGGTTAAATTAGACGGTCTAGGAGTCATTGAAAGGCCCGAGTTGAGACCATGAGACATCCGAGAAAACACGTCTGATCTTGAGCTAGTTGATTTCCTAACAGTAACATGTAACTTCCCATCTTCACCGACTTCAGCATCAGTTTGCAATGGCTCTCTACCATCTAAAGAAAGAATATCAGAGTCAACCCTGAATGATATTATAGAACCAGCAGTATCGGGAAACTGTTCACCAATCAAGATTCTAGCTCCTCTATACTCAAACAAGAACAGCATCAATGTGTACCATATTATGCATTGAAGAACAACTATTTGGACCATAAGACTCCCTGAGGCTTGTCCATACATACCCTTCAACAATGGGATGCCCATAACAAGAGTGTTTGGGAGTGTAGACAGTGAAAACAAAGTAATGGACCATTCAAGGGAGCCTCTATTGATAACTCTGGTCCAAATAGCTAAGACCACCAAGACTACAATTTTTTGAAGAGTATCTGCTGCAATGAACCTGTAGTTCATAGCATAGGGGTTGTTGGTGGAAATGAAGTGAAAAGAAAGCAAAGGTACAGCGAATAGAGCCACAAATCTGTTGATCCCTGAACATTGGTCAGGGCTAAATATTTTCCACCATTTGACTGAACCATAAGCCAAAATCATGGCCACATAAAGTGGTACCACAGCTGTGAGAACATGGTAAAGGTCTGTGAGACTGATCATTGATGCCTTCTCAAGTTCAGTTTTTTAGAGAGGTTTTCGGGGTAAAGGAGCGCCCGGATGAGAAATTTGATTGAACAAAAAACCCAGATGAGGTTTTGCAGATTATGCTACAAAGATTGTATGTACCCTTTATAACTTTCCTTCAGGTTTTCCCTCGTTTTCTCTGCTGCCAAACTAGTTATAAACAAAAAAGGAGTGGTCTTTTTCGAGAGAGGAAGGGTCTCTATATATCTATGGTCCTGTATTTGAGAGAAAATGAGGAAAGAGAGATGAGCAGAGCATACTTGTGTGCGTGTGAACTGAGAAAGGAAAAGGACTCGTAAACAGCATCTTTCAGAGAAAAAGAGGGGGGAGTTAAAAACAGACCTCAATGAAAAAAACAAAAAAAAAATATAGTATTTAGATCTGGTTTGGTATGGATAACTTGGTATGAATAACTTCAACATCTGAGTTTTAAGTTTTAATTGATTATGAAGTTATTCAGATTAATTTTTTAAAATAAATTAAAATAATATTATTTTTAATAAAATAAATAAAATAAAAATTAATAGGTTGTAATTGAATTTTTGATCGGGTCTTTCAAGATAATCTCGAGTTAGACCAGGGTTTTTTTTCCTCTATTTTTTTTCAATCAGGCTCTAATTTCGGATTAACTCGTCAAACAAACCAGATTTTAAAATTATACAAAAAGTAACCTCATTTTTTATTTTTTTGTTTTCTTTCTTAGTAATATTTTTTCATTTATTTTGTTCAAATATATTTAATTTTTCGCTCAATTGTGCACAATATTACCTTTTCTTTTGTTGGAAACAAAATATAATGTCAGGTTTCGAGTCCTGGGATATGTTTTAGAAAGAGATTAAGGTTATTTTGTAAAGTATTTTTTATTTTAAAATATATATTAAAATAATATTTTTTATTTTTTAAATTTTATTTTTTATATTAAAATACTAAAAAATTAATAATTTAAAACTAAAAAATTACTTTAAAAATACTTCAAAAAGACCAATATTTTTGTTTAATACAACCTGCTAATGCATCTCAAAAAACATCTAAAAAATTGCTTTTAATTTAACATATGGTGTTTTAACACAAGTGTAGTCTTATTTTTTGTTAATATAAGGTAGGATTTAGGATTGTGGTAACGATTTTTTTAAAGTATTTTTTTATTTTGAATTGTATTAAGATAATTTTTTTTATTTTTAAAATTTTATTTTTGATATTAATATATAAAAACAATCTAAAATTATTAAAAAATAATTTTTAAATAAAAAACCAAATACACTCAAAAGTATGAATAGTATAATATATTTTTTTATCCATCGAGTATGATTAGTGGTAAGTCTATCTATATATCAAGGTGTATATTGCCTAAAAGGGAAGTGCGACCAATACACATGCAAAAGGGACCATTATTCACCATGTCTATGTTTCTATAATCTTGCCTTTCTTTTTTACTTTTCTTTTCAGCCTTTTATTACGATTAATTGGAGTTTTTAAATTATGTCAGGTGCGAGGCCAGTTCAGGATCTGAGTTATTGGGTTATTTTTAATTTTTTATATAAATCAGTATAGCATTATTTTTATTAAAGTTAATAAATTATTAGGTCAACTCGGTCATCTAAATTATTATTTTTTAATATTTTCTCAATCCATCACTATAAAAATTAATACGATGTCAAATACACACTTCCCCAAATTAGTAGAAATGTTGTTTGACATGGTATAGACATTGAATTTACGTGCCATTGACTAGGAGTAGTTGTAATCTTCTCTTAGAGAACTACAAAAGTCCATTTGTGTGCCCGATTCATGCTTAATTGTAAATGATTTCCCACTGTTCTGCTTGATGATTCTACTGTTTTTTTAAAAAAAAAATTATTGTTATTATAAGGACGATGACTTCATGATGTTGGTGGAGAAGAAAACCTTGTCGCGTTTAAACATAAAGCAATTATCTTTTCATTGTAATTATTATGTGATTGATATTGTGATGTATAGTATTTTTTAAAAATATTTTTTATTTAAAAATATTTTTTATTTTAATATTAATATATTAAAATAATTTTAAAATTTAATTTAATATTTTTAAAAAATATATATATTTTAAAATATATCTAAAAGCAAAATTTATTATACTCCCAAACGGGTTGTATTTCAACGTAATTTTTTATTTATTTTTTGGCTAAAAAAAACAAAGAGAAGATATTAAAATAAGAGATCATATGAACTCATCAAAAATAATAAGAAGGATATATACCCTCTCCTTTTCAAAAATTATTTTATTAATTTCCTCTTTTTTGTTTTTCTTTTTCTTTTTCATGTACATTGCCTTTTTCATTAAATATAGTAAATGTAAGTGTAACTATCACAATTCCTGACAAACAAAAATGCTCCAATTCTTCACTATATCTTTTGTTGGATAAGTGTTTGTCTGTAATGTGGTGGTATGTGATATTTAAAAAATAAAAATAATTTTAAAAAATAATTTTTTACATCAATATATTAGAATTATAAAAAACATTTAAAAATCATTAATTTTATGATTTTTCAAATGAAAAAATAATTTGAAAAGTCTAAACTCATACGGATACAACAAATTAGGACATACCTTGTATAATTTAATAATGGCAAGTACCAAATTTAAACAAGAAATGGAAATCACTACGGATAATCCTGTTTTTTCTTATTTTATACAAGGTAAATATAAAAAGTCATTGAAATATTAATTATAGGTAGTCCATCCCAGCTAGATTCAAAAGGTCTTGTTTGAACATAAAAGGCACCGATCTAGCATTTCTGAAAAGACACGAAGTTGTGCATTTAATTAATTAAATTTTAAATTTATTTTTTAATAATTATAAATTTAATTTTTTTTAGAGTTATTAAAAATTTATATGGTAATTAATTTTAAAGTTCATGGGATTAATTAAGATATACGTAAATTGAACCGAACACTTACATTAATTAAAAAAACACCAAGTTTTAGAAATATGATTAAAACTATCAAAAACAATTTGTATTTTTGAGTTCTTATTTTATATTTAAAAAAATTGTGATTATTTAAATTAATTCAGAAACTGTACACCATTTGGTAATTCTTCAATCTCAATACGTAATGGAGGGAGGAAACAAGATCGGATGGTGAGGGCATTGCACTTCCAAGATCTTACATTTTAGTTCTCAGATTTTGGATTTTTCTTAACACACTCTTCGAGTTAAGGATTATCCAAGAAAAATACATGTTTCTCAACATCGAAAATTTTGTGATTATATTTTTTTATATCCATGACTTTTCAATTTATTATTTTATTTTTCAATTCAATCTAATTTTCCCAAGCTAGCACCCCCAACTCATTAGAATTGTGACTTCGTCCCTCGTGTAATTGCTTGACATCACAAGATTTCATAGAAGATCCACTCAATGACAACGATATCAAGAAATTACGAAAGAAAGCATGAAAACAATATAATATAGTCCATAAAGCATACCATATAAGTGGAAATTAACCTTTTCAATAATTCCATCAATCAATCCGGCAAATAACTGTTTGGTAATTATCAATTGAAATTACAAAAGCCAAGCATGTGTTTACTAAAAGCTAAGGAATCTAAAAGGAGTAAAAGTATAGATTAACCTCTAAAACCTTTATGTACTTTTAATCCCAATTGTACTTCCCATTAACCACACAACCGTTTAATTTCATAACTATCAAACATACCTCGGTTTATCAAGTTCATTCGATTAAAATGTTTATAAGATGTAATTTAATTATAATAAGATTTTAATTAAAATCTTCAATCAAATCTGATGAATCCGACTAATTGATATGTTACCTATCTAAACCTAATCGAATCAATGTTAAATAATTTAAAAAACAAAATAATGTTGTTTTGATAAAATACAATTAAACTGTAATATCCCACATCAGCGGGTGAGGGTTTGGTAGTTGACCTTATTAGTAGTGTTGGTTGTTAACATGTTGTACACGTTTTGAAGCGTCATGCTTAGAAGTAGGCTCGCGTCACCAAGAACAACACCGTAAGGGCGATAAGCCTAAAGTAGACAATATGCAGCATGTTGGGGCGGGCTATTACATAAACTGAGTTGTATTTAGGCTAGACCTTGAATTGGACCTGACAACATGCTTAATCCCTCCAACAAGGTATTAAAATTAAACTATAAAAAATGGCTTTTATTGGACTTCCTGATTTCTCTGGTAGTAACTTAATTCCTAGGTAAAACATCGACAAATAATTCTTGTTTCAAAACAAATAAACTTGAATAAATATGGTGGATATTTTATGACTAAAAACAAAAACACATTGGTATGGAGAGTGAGAAGAGTCTAATGTTAGTAAACACAATTCATTGTGGCATGGCATAAGAGGGGAAAATGACATAAAACATGAAAGGAACACGTCAACAAAAAAGGAAGAAATCATAAAAAAAAAACCCTCAAATGCAGGAATGATTGCAGTACTCCGGTAGGGAATTTGAATCCCACAACACCATACGTTGCACTTGCTGACCTTTATCATTGTTGTTTATGTCTAGGAAAAAGTTATAGGCCTAATTTCCCTTTTTTTTCAATTTTTTTTTTTGGTGTTTGGTATTATGTGTTCAAATTCGTTTTAAATTGAATGGTTTTTCAATTGAATCTTTTATTTGATTAATTTTAAGAAAATCATCTATAAGATTGATGCATTTAATAGCCATCATTGGTCATCATTGCCACTCACATTATATATTTAAAGGTACATTAAACACTTTTTCTCTATCAAATTGATGTAATTTGTGTTAATTTGATTTCATATAACGTTAGGATTTTGAATTAAGGATTTTTTAAAATTTATAAATTTTTTTGTAACTAAGCTAATTATATATAATTTGAGTTAGTTATTAGGTTATTTTATAAAATAGTCAATGATTTCGGGTAGTTGTTAATTGTGAGTTAACAAAATTGTTTTTGTTATAGTTAGTGTTGATTTAGATTAAATTATGAATTATACCGAATTTGGTATAAAATAAAATAATTATCTGTGAAATACATGAACCGGGTTGATAATTTTGTTATTGTAGTGAAATTCAGGTGTTCTTCAATTAACTTTAAGAATTCAGGTTTTAGTCGATTATGTTATTGTTATGATTTTATTGATAAATTATGCATTTTGATTAACTTCAGGATATTAATAAATTAGATTTGTTTTTTGTTGTGTTGTTTGACAGACTTTCTGTCAATTTAGAAATATTATGCTTATATGGTAGTACCATTATCAATACCAACAATAGTATTACTTATAATAGAGGAAGCCATGAATTTCTAACTATTATATTATACATGTCCCTTGATAAGTTATCTAGAATGTTATGTGACTGACCTAATTGGAATATGTTTGAAATAGAAGTTGAAATTACTTGGGAGATATTGCAAACCATGGTCAGTCAAGCTCGTTATGTTAGTGCACCAATATGTATTTATAAAAACGTGAATTCAATGTTTAGATTTGTAAGGATTAATGAGATTAATATGCTATAGCTCTATTTGAATGGTATACCTAGATGAAGAAATCCCTCTAGTATAGAGTTGACTTGGTTTTCAAGTAACTCTCAGATAACCATATAAGCATCACGAGCAATTGATCCATTTTAGGCTGGGTGGTAATGCAAAGATACAAATATTGGTATAATAAATTGTTAATATAAAACCTTAATTGGATATGACACATGCTCCATATTGCCATGAATAATTTGAACCAAGTGACGATAAAGATGACCATCACATTGATAGAGTTAAGGTCAAAGGGGAAGATGAAGAAGATAGAAAAGATGGGGATGCTGAGTTGGTTGAGCTTATTAATCAATACATGACTCCCCTTCCTCATGAATTCAAGGTTGTGAGTGTGGATAGCCAGTACGGATGCAATGACTAGGATAATAGTAATAGGCATTTGTGCTTATCAATAGATGAATTGGAGATTAAAAAAAAATCAAAGACATGTCTCGATATTTTATTATAGTTAAACAGTGGCATATCAAGAATTCATTGTAGTATAAGGTCCATCGTTTAACTAAAACTTATATTTAGTTACAATGTGTTCAAAAACCAATTTGTATATGGATTTGTGTAAGGGAGTATCACCAAAGGTCTAATTAGTGAAAAATTTCAAAACTGAAAAGGATAACACATATGTCAAGACCCTCATGTTTTGCAACACCATCATTACATTGACTAAATTTCATTGTTGAGGTGATGTCAACAATGATAAAAAGAGATACAAGTATAAGTGCCTCAACGATTCAAGGTATTATGGTGAGTGATTATAAGCATGAAATTTCATATTGGAAGGCATGAATGGCTAAGCAAAAAAAATTTGAGGGTTGTTTGGTAAACATAAAAAGTCATTTCAAAACCTACATGGAATTACTATCCATCAAGGATTCAAATCCAAGAAGAAATATCATTTAGGATCATAAAATGATCAATGGAAATTTAGCAACATTTGGGAGAACAATTTAGGCATTTAATACTTCAATTGATGGGTTTTAATATTGACATCCTCTAATTAATATTGATAACACTCACTTTTATGACAAGTACATGACAAAGTTATTGGTTATGGTTGTTTATGACACGAACAATAAAGTTTATATGTTGTGTTTAGTTATTATCTAATAAGAGACAAACAGTAATTGAAGTTGTTTTTCAGATTTACTTCTTCAGTTTGTAATCGGTGGTTGCACATGGTTGCATATTATATCAAATAGACATGTGGCAATTAAGAATTTCATGGCACATATTTTTCTTGAGCCTATTAGATATCATCAATATTGTTCACAATAATTTGTTTGTAACTTCAGCACTAAGTTTAGAAATGTTGCCTTGAAAAATATGTTGCATAGGATATGTACAAATCCTTCAAAACAGGAATTTGCCATTTTATACAGGAATTTTCCATTTTTATATAAGGATCTGATGGGGACTAGTGATGTGATTAGAGTATGGATGGAAGTTGAACATAAAGAAAAACAGGCACTATTGGAGCAGCACTTGATGATTGATGTAAACACCTGCATGAGATGATATGTGTCCATTATATGTTGTTTTATCATACCTATTTGGTTGTTTTTTTTTTCAAAAAGTCCATAAAATTCAATGCGTTATACGCTTCGATATTCAAGACATATATGAGAGGTATGCAATATTATTTTACATGTAACATTTATTAAATATTGTTAATGTTATTGTATATGATGGCTTATAATTAGTTTTTAATGTATATAAATAGATTCATTACTTAGTACAAAAGACTTTAATGACTATCCGTAAAGGCATCAATAAAATGGGATGTGTTGTGGTCAAAACTGCCCTCATTTCATGTCATGGTGAACTTCGAGGGGCTAGGAAGATAAAACACCTTAAGTGGCATCAGGGAAAGTTGAGATTGCTTATTATAAGAGTGTTTGAGATGTTGGTTTGTCCATAAACATCCTAAACCCATTCATGAGCATCCTAGTTTCATCTACGAGCGGAGGTGATATTAGTCCTCCTCACCCCTACATGGATGTTACAGACTTATCCTCAAATTAGACGAGTTAAGGTGATGCTTTAGACCCATCCACAAGTACTCCATACCCTTCAATAAGCTAGAGTGATTATTAGATATAATTGCATATTATTATATCTTATGAGAATTATGAATAAATATATAATTAGTTTGATTTTAATAAAATATCATATCATGTTAATTGTCAATTTAATTTTATTAGTTATAATTAAAAATGTTATGCATTACTTATGTAAATTGTATTTTAATATTAAAAAATTGATTATTTAAATTATACTGGTTATGATTTTTTTGAACATGGAGTTAATAAGAAAAGAAATTCTTCCAAAATATATCTCTTTGTCATGGAGATCTGAAGGGTTAGTTTTGCAGGAGGCGATGATTTGATTTCACTGCCCCCACAGCCGCCGGGCATTCAAACTGAACTAGCTAGTACCTAGGGCTCCAGTTGCATAGATAAACATTCCATATCATGTGTAGTCGCGATCATATTTCTATCCCGAACTTGTTGAAAGCATTCCATTAATTGAGTCCATCTTTATACAGGCAGGGTTCTATAGAAAACTATTCACTATAATAAGAACCTCATATTCAAAGTTGGGCAGATATCTAATCACAGTGGTAACTTGGTGAACAGAATCCATTCTTTTAAGCATTTCTGAATGCGAATATAGAAAAGCAAGTTTGGAGGGCGGTGCAATGGATTTGGATTCATTAGGGCAAAAAAAAAAAAAAGGTAAAAGAAGACGAGGCACATTCTTGTTATTAGCACACAAAAAGGTAAAAATACAGGTGATGTTCTAAAGCAACAAAGGAGATAAGAGGTCCCTAAAGTTCCACTGAATAATATACGAGAACCCACCTGAAGATGTTACATGCAATATTTCTCCCACAAAAACTATATCTTAGCCCATGAAATTAAATCAAAGTGGTCCAGGCTCCAAGCTTTCATTTTCATGGTAAGCAGACCAAGCATCGAGCATGTATTTCGTCTCCATTAGCCTGAATCACCGGAAAATCTCCTTTTAGAAGCTTTAATCAACCTGGCTGATTTCCCATTGCATGGCTGCGTAGTGCGATTCAACTTTTATGAGGAAACTCCGGGCATAATCAAAGAAGAACAATGTTTTGCCACCTTTTTTTTTCTTTTTTTTCTTTTTTTTTTTGGCGGGTTTGAGAGAGCGATGGTCGTCTAGAACCACTAGTGATTTTGCGGCTGGTTTGGGTTGAAACTTGGAACAGAGTTAGGTTCTTTCCATGCAAGCCCATGATAATATTTCTTGACTTGTTTGCCCAGATGGAAATTATTTAATTTCTTCAACTTTTTCCGACAACGATGGTAGCGTTTTTTGAGTCATCTGATAAGGAGGGAGGGAGGCTTTGAAATTTCAGTGCAAAATGCCAAAATCAAGTGGTTACTTTACTCACTTTAGCTCTGTTCCTGGAGAAACAAACAAGGGTTGCTTTGGCCTCGCCAATAACCACTAATCGTCATCGGATTATTCATCATTGTCCTAATTGCAATGCCTGCAATTGGCTGCCAGATTGATCTGCTTTTACATGCTTTATTTTCTGTATCTTTGACCATTTTAAGGGGTTATTTTGGCGATAGTGGGACAGTTCTTGGAGCTTTGCGGGGACAGGAGAGCTTAGAAAATGCCAAATGCTCTTGAAAATTTTCAATATAGTTTGGCACCGAAGTTGTTAGTTTAAGCTCTGACTCGTTATTGGATTCAGGCTCCAATTATTCGACTCATTTTGGGGTGCATGCCCCCAAGGTTGGTTTGAGTCAACTAATTTTAAGTTTTTTAAAGGTTAGAACAATATAGTTTTAAAAATAAAATTTTAAAATTCAAATAAAAATTTGATATAATCCACCTGTTCGCAACTATGAATTAAATTTCTTAAAAAAATTAGCTCTTGATTGTCGAGCCCTTTTTTATTTTGATCAAAGCTAATATTTTATTTATTATTAAAGCTTGGATTGAATTTAATTGAATCAATTAAATTATTAAAAACTTGATTGTGTTAATTAAAATTTATCAAGTTGATATTTAATTCAACTCATTGATAAATACAACCTGAATTATTTTATGTGAAGGGTTTGGTATAAGATGAGGTTATATAACCACTAAATTATTGGTTCATGCTACATGCTACATGATGAGGTGAATTAATTTTATTTTTATGTAAGAAAAATATATAGATATTGCTAATATTTTTTTTAATATAAAAAAATTAAATTATATATGAATTGATTGATTAACTTGATTAGTTGAAAAACAATTTGAATTATAAGTAAAACTATAATTTAACTCAAAATAATTTTTTAATATAAAATTTTTTTATATAAATATTAAGACGGTAATATATTTGATTGATTTAAGTTAGCTTTTTAATTCACAAGTCAGGTCATAAAATAATGATAATTTTATATAAAATAAATTATTAAATTTAATTTTTAATAAATTTATTATTAAAATATGAAATTAGAAGAAAATTTTTTAAAAAAACCAACCACGAAGTCCGTACAAATGTATGATATCGCGTGAGGTTAAACTATCATTAAAAGCGCGTGATGATATTGTTAACTACTCTCAAACGACCAAAATTACAGACTAGTTATTACTCTCTGTCGCTTTCCTCCAGCCGCAGACGGCGCAGCTGTCAAGAAAGACAGCAAATCCAAAGCAGGAAAAGCTTCATAGCAGCAATTATCACTTCCCCGCCACTCTCCTGCAAGTAACCAGAGGATAATACTCCCTTCTTTACTGGCTAGTTTCACCGCTTGTTTTATTCCATGCCCTGGCAAGGAAACATGAAAACAACACGCTTCGGCAGTGCAGAAAGAGAGCTAAAAGCAAATATCTCGGTGAGAAAGAGAGAGGTTTTTCAGTGTTCTTAAAGGAACTTTTAATGGATGGGATTTTGTCCATGGCGTCTGGCAAATCTTTAATCTGTCAATTCTGTCTGTAAAACTCTTGAAAATGACAAATTTTGTGATTCTTTCTTCCAGTTTTTTGTTCCCAAGGTCTAGTCTCTGGTTTAGCATGGCCCCTCGTTTTTCCCCCGTACGACACCTGTTTGCTGAACAAAATGAGCTCCCATTTTATTTCTCAAATTTTAGCCCATGTTTTTTAGTTAAATAATTGAAATCACATTATTTTAAATAAAAATAATGGATACAAGTTGATCATATAACCTACAAGTGAAATCCACAGATTCTAGATCAATTTGGATCCTTAATTAGATTTTACAGTTATGATGTTTATATTATTAATACCTTATTCTCGAATTTCTTCCTCTCCACATTTTGTGTTCAAATCCTCATTCGGGCTACTTTTATTTGAAGGGATAAAATGAACATGCTCCGTGTTCGAAAACTTGTTAGTTAAGGATTGAATTTCAATATACAAAGTGAAAATATTTAAGAGAAAATCCATAAATTTAAAAATAATTAGAAAGCAAGAACACAAAATCTAATAAACTAATATAATAAAAGGTTGTAGATTGAAAAATCTTTAAAATTAATAAAGTTTTTTTTTTTAATATTAATAACTGAGCTAGCTTATATATATCTTGATTAATTTTACAGGCTTTAAAATTAATGATTATATAAGCTTTTCATGGCATCGAGTTTTGTGAATTCTAACTATTTAACTCTAAAAAATTTATAATATTAATTGAATTATAATAATAACATCACTCAAGTTATACCCCTTATAATTAAATTAAATTAATGTAGCCTTTTATACAAGATAATGAAACATTACATTAAAGTGACGTCGTCTGAAAGAGCATTGGCAGACGGCACCATTTTGGATGCTTGTTGCCGGGATTTGTGGCACTCCCAAATCTCCGACAATCTGCTACATTAACCCCACAGTTTTCCACCTCCACACACTAAAGCAAGGCAAGCAAGCCACTTGGCTTTGGTTTTGCCCTTTTCATCATGCCTTAGCAGCCACTTTCTACCCTAGGGATTTAGGTTCTTCGCTCTCTCTCTCTCTCCTTGGGCTACAAGGAAGAGCCTGCCTAGTGAGCAGAGCAAGTGCCCTTCCTCATAACTCACGATGCTGCAGGCAGTGCCACCTGCCTACTTACACCCATCAATGCTATGAAATTATTACTAGCATTTTGTTCTATTCACTTTCAACATATTAAAATATTATTATCGTGCCATATCGAACCGAGATTCAACTGAAGACTTTAAGCATTAGACCTTTTTTTTTTTTTTTTTTGGAATACTCTTTAAGCATTAGACGTTTACCAGTGAAAGGTATTTGTTTTTAACAATTTAAAAAATAAAAATTAATATAAACACGCAATTTAATGAATATTTGTTTTTATATCATAACCTATTTTTAAATTATTTTTTATTTAAAAAAATCATATTATATTTTTTTAGAATTTTAAAACATCGTACTAATATAAAAAATAAATATTTCTTTTTATTTTATATTGACAAGATTTTGATCTATTTTAATCAAGTCTTTTAAATTATTAAAAATTCAACCTAGTTTATCAAATTTTACTTCATCCATGTATTTTCTAGTTTACCAACTTAAATCAAACACATAATAAATCTTCGAACTCAATTTGTTGGGTACGCCATGTTTAGCTGCCAATACCATGGTATGGAGCTTGGAATAAATCGCTGTAGCTCCAAAGATTTCTTTCAGGGCCCAATAAGTTTAGAATTCAGCTGAAGCTTGGAATAACGCCTTTAAAAGCCCAGCCCAAAATACTTGGACTACGTTCTCCTTCCAATTTCACCTGCAAAGTGGGAAATATATTTCAGATGGATCCTTTTAAATAGCAGATTCTAGCTCTATAATCATGGCGTTTAAATAATGATGAGATAGAGTCAGCTAGGAACTCCAAGCACAGAGTATGATTTATTATCTCTGTGAGAAATTCTGTAAACTAGAGGGACTAGATTGCAAACTCGTGACCTCACATGCTGCAGCTGGGAGTAGGGTTTTGACTTGCATGGTGCTCTCTTCCAAACTGAAAAAACAAAATCTTCTAAAGTCCAATGGTGCCAGAGTCAGACCATTAAAACAAGGGCATGGGTAGTCCAAGGTGACCCAAAAAAGTGTAATTCAGAGATTTACACCTATATGCATCTTAAGTTGAGGCCCAATTACTTTATTATGATATTTTTTAAATAAATAGATATTTTTTAAATAAATAAATATTTTTTAGTTAGTTTTATTTTCATATCTTGTATTTTGATATTTCTTTTCTATTTTTCACGTTGAAGAAAATAATTTTTCTATTTTATACTTAATATAATTAAGTTTTTTAGTGTTTTTATATATAAAGTATTGTAATGACTGTTTTGATAAGTGAGACATAGATAAATAAAGTTAAGTATTTGGAGAGTTTTCCCACTGTTATAATATTCTTGATCTTTGAGAGTTTGACTTGTAACAAACTTCGTTATTTTTTGCCAATTAATGTCAAAATCTAACATTTCCAGGTAGTTTTAATTGGAGGCTACAAATGACGTAGATTAGAGCTCAATAATTTTTATTGGTTTATTGTTGTGTGTTGTTGAATAACCATTTAAGTAGAAGATTATAGAATAAGATGTGCTATTGTTTTAGGACCCATGATAAAGTGCCCGCACAAAGATATTGTATTAGAAATTTATAATAGGATAGTCCATATAAAAACATTAAGAGCCTATAATGGGCGGTCCATATACAAAATAATATTTGTGGCACATAATGGTTGTTGAATTATGTCTAAATTTGATGACAAATTCCTTCCATTGTGAGCTCTTGAATAGGGAGTTCCTCTATTCTCTTCGCCTTGATACTTGATCTTCCCCATTTATTTACCATTTTGAGCTTTCAGATACGAGCTGCATAATTGTTTAAAATCTCAGGTGAGAATCTTTTCATTGCATTTGCCGATCCCTTTTCCTGAGGAGGAAGTTTCATGCGATTCTTGATGATTTGACAGAGAAAAATGGAATTTTTACAGTCAAGTTGTTGTTTGCTGCGTCCATAAATCCCTATGAATAGCTCATATTTGAGTCAATCAAATCCTTTAATTGACTAACTAGTAGATGCACCCCATTTATTTACTAATTCGAGCTTTCAGATGCCAAGTAGCATACTTGTTTAAATGTCAGAGGAGAATCATTTCATTGCATTTGCTCAATTACTTCCTTGTGATTCTTTTTCCTGAAGAAGTTTCGTGTGATTCTTTTATGTTTTCTTTCGTATGTTGTTGTCGGGTGAAATAGTATTGTTTATGGTGGATTTGTTTTTGAACAGCATGTTTAAAATTGTAGTATAGATTATTTTTTAAAATAGTATTTTATTTAAAAATATATTAAAATTAATTTCTTTTTAATAACAACATGTTAAAATCACGAAAAACACTAGAAAAAAATTGATTTAATAATCTTTTAAACCAAAAATACTTTTAAAAATCACATAAAATCAAAAGTTGTGCTAAATACCTTAACATGTTGTCTTAGATTATTATTTTAATAAATTTATCTGAAAAGAATTTTATTCCAAAATTAAAAACGAAGAAAATGTTAAAGGATGTTTATTCCAAGTCACTTGTAGAAGATGCATTATCTTAGGAGTGTTGCAGACAACACATTATTTTTTGGTTTAAACTTTTGCGATAGAAAAGTTGGATTTTAATTTTTCAAACCCAAATTATACCCTCTAGTAACATTAAAAATTAAAAATCCAAAATTCAACATAATTAAAATTAATTTTACAGATTACAATTTATTTTTTCTCAAAGAAAAAAATAACCTTGATTGAGCTGTTCTTTATAAAATAAATCAATACACATTAAGATTAGTATTTTTAAAATTATATAGCTAAAATTTTATCTATTTCAAATGAAATAGATAGAATTTTAATTTATTTAGTTATTATATAATGAGTAAAAAATACTTCTATTATATAATCTAATATCCAAAAAAAAACTTGAGGGGTTTGTATTTAAAAGATGATCAAGGACTTACTCACTCCATCCCACAAAGAAAATATTTCAAAATATACGTATTTTATTTTAAAAAAGTTAAGGAATCGAATACTAAATTTTACTACTTTAATTTCTTTTTAAATAAAATATAATAAAAATGTATGAATTAATATATATTGAAATGCCAATCCAAAGCACTGATGCAAATAGACCCTCGGCCCTCGCTCTGATCTTATCTCTCGCGCTCTCTGCAACTAATCAAACTCGCTTCCTTTCCTCGATCCCTTCTCGATCGAAACCACTCAAACTCGACAAATTCCAGCTAAATATTTCATTATCATTACTAATTTGAAATAAATTTTCTTTTTTGATCATTTTTAGCATATCTTTAAGCCTCTTGATTGATCTCATGATAACCCCAAAGGCTCTCTCCAAGTTTTCTCGGCGTTGCAGTTTCTTACATCATCGTAATCTTGTCCCAATGAAACCCATCTTAGATGGAGCAACAACAAATGACATGACACCTTCAAACTCTTTTTTAAAAGGTGTAAAGTAAGGGCCTTTATTTACTTTTTGTTTGTTATTATTCAAGCTGTTTGTTCTTCAAAGGTTCTGTTGTTTATGATGTAATGTGGTTGGCAAGTTTTTTATTGTTTTGTTTCCTTGATTTTATTGCTTCTTTTTGGTTATATGTGTGTGTAGCTTGATCCCAAAATTTACTGTGGAGATTGATTTTATTTGTTTAATTTATTTAGCTATCTGGGATTGTTGTGAGAAGGGTTTTTATTTTTGAGAAAGTGTTGCAGAAATGATTTAAAGCTTGTATTTTTTTGGTTATTTTATGACAAACTTGCATGTGCAAGACTTGCTTAATTAGTGTTTCATTTCTGAGTGTGATACAAATGATTAGAGTCGATGAGTTTTTCGTTTCTCTATTTCTCGTAGTGATACAAGAGAGGCAGTCTCTTGGAGTGGACAAACAAGAAGAATGTCTCAAAGGGGTTTCTTGAATCATTCACGTTCAATATTGGGTTGGAATTCTATGGAAATTGATAATGTTCATGATGCTTGGCGCTTGTCAAGTCGTCATTTTAGTACTTATTACAATGACAAACTCAGAAGGGAGTCGGCAAATAAGGTGGATCAACTATCTTTTGAACTTTCCCTTATGCTATAGATGTTAGCTCAAAAGTGTCATTTCATATGAGGGAGGAATGGAATTGTAGGATCAGTATCATCACCTTCTATAAGAAGATTCCTTAATTAATTCTTAGCTTCATGAAAATGAAACTTAAGCAGCTGTAGTATAAGTTAGTAATGACGCAATGTGATTTACTTTTCTATATCCATATTCTGGATGCATTTAAAATTTGAGCTTGGTTGTTATCTACTCCAAATGAGGTTTTGTTGCCTATACTGCAGCTTTTTAGCAGCATTCCAGAATATGTGAAGATAGTGGAAGTTGGTCCAAGGGATGGATTGCAAAATGAGAAGGATATTGTACCTACTGGTGTTAAGGTTGAGCTGATCAAAATGTTAGCTTCTTCAGGGTTGCCTGTTGTTGAGGCCACGAGTTTTGTTTCCCCAAAATGGGTACCACAGGTGCATATTATTGATTGTAATGAGAGATAAGAAACTTTTCTTAAATTCACATTTGTAATATTGTTACTCTTATCTTCTTTGTATCATTATACATTTACATGTTCATGTTTTATAGAAAAAAAGTGTTCTATCCTTTTCTTGGATTTTAGTAATTTTTAAATATATGGCAACATCCGCCTTTGATCAATTTTGATGGTTTATTCTAATGTCTATTTGTTTGGTGCACTCACATCGGTTTTTTAATTCATATCTGTCTTGTCGTTCTTTGAAGGGAGCTTCCCTCCAAAACAAAGTCTATTATTATGTTTTTAAACTACTTTTTGGTATACAGCTAGCAGATGCAAAGGATGTAATGGAAGCAATCAGAGATTTTAAAGGTGCTCGATTTCCAGTCTTAACTCCTAATCTAAAAGTGAGCTGTCTTAAGTACAAGTCCATGCTATATAAACTTCTTATAACTTGCGTGGTGAGAGTTGCTGATATTTTTGTAGCACTTTTTTCTAGGGCTTTGAAGCAGCTATTGCAGCTGGAGCCAAGGAAGTGGCTGTCTTTGCCTCTGCTTCGGAGGGTTTCTCAAAATCAAACATCAATTGCAGCATTGAAGATAGTCTGGTTCGTTATCATGAAGTTGCCCTCTCTGCCTGCAAACTTTCAATTCCTGTTCGTGGGTATGTTTTTGAACTTGTACTAAATACACAGTCAGTTCTTTTCTTATCCCATCAAGCTTGTATTGCTGCATTGTGGTCAATCTAGAACAAATATAGTGTACTGGTGGTTCATCTGAGTTTAATAATCTCAAAACCCCCTGCTTGAAGAAGGTATTCATTCTTGTTGAGAATGTATTCATGAGTAACACATTAACATAAAGAGATAGATGGCATTTTAAAGGATGCATGCTGTCGGATCTTCTGACTGACAGGAAGGTGATTTTGGTTTGTAATATCTTTTGGTTTGCTTTGACAGCAGTTGGCAATTTGTCTTTTGGTTTGCTTTGACTGCAGTTGGCAATTTGTGAGATGATAGACTTATAGGCACAGTTCATTTTCTTAATAACAGACCCAAGATATTATCTCATTCTGGTGGCCAGATGACAAGTTGCAGGCTCTTGAAGTGCCAAAAATACCAGAGAGCTGTGACTTTTTCCTGTCTTTTTGACCAGCCCTTCAAAGGAAAATGGAGATCATTTTCGCTGAAAATGAACAAAATGTTCTTCACCTCTGGCTTGAAAGCCAGAATGGTTGCACGGCAATGATAGCTGGCCGAAGAAAACCTTTGGAGGAAAAATTAGGAAGTGCATTCCCTTTTAATTTAGAAAATGTGGCCTAATATTTTATGCCTAAAGTTGTATGGAAATTGACATAGCAAATCACCTAAATAGCAGTTGAAGATGATCTCTGTGACAACAATTTAATAATACTTTGAAAGCTCTTTCAGCGATACACAATTTATATGATATGTCCATAAAGATTGTTAACATTGACATCTTACTGAACTCAAAAAACTTGGATAGCTCAGTTTTCTGTCCTTTACTGATATGTTATTGTTCTCCTTGTCCCTCTCCCCCCTCTAAATCATGAATGAGATGTTCATAGTTCTATCTTATCCAGGAAACCTTATATCCAAAGGATATCATGTTTTGATATTCGAACTCAATTTATTACCCCAAATATTCGATACATATCCTCTATAGTATCAATAAGGGAAGGCCAGTACTCAAGGCTTATGCATTTTACTATTGGTATTAGGAGAGCAACATTTCTCGCAACCTCCCGTGTTTTGAACCAGAATGCCTGGTTTGCAATAGAGCTGACATTATGCTATGCATTAAGCCCACCCTAATTTGGTTTCCTTAATACGATGTCCCAAAAATTTTGTGCCACTTCATTCTTAACATGTAGCATAAAGTAATTTGGTAGTTTGACAAAATAATTACTTTTTAATCCTGGCAGCTATATATCATGTGTTGTGGGGTGTCCTGTAGAAGGCATGGTTTCTCCATCTAAAGTTGCATATGTGGCCAAAAAGCTTTGTGACATGGGATGCTATGAAATTTCTCTTGGTGATACAATTGGAGTTGGTACTCCTGGTAATGTCAAGTTGCCTTCTGCTCATAATTAAAGATGATTAATTCACTTGTATATTTGGTTTAACTAGTATCTGCATCGTGACAATTTGTTGAAACTAGGTTTTGCACCTATATGAATGTCTTATATATCAGAAGCCAGTTGTTTCTTCTATGTTTTTCATTATAACTATGCTTATAGTCTCATTGAGGCTTTGCTTGTGACCTTTCTTTTCTCATCTTCTGGGTAAGATGGGGTAGGTGTTGAATTATTTTTTCCTTTCCATGGCTTAGGCACTGTCATCCCAATGCTTGAAGCTGTTATTGATGTTGTCCCTATTGAAAAGCTTGCTGTCCACTTTCACGATACTTATGGGCAAGCTCTTTCAAATATTCTAGCATCACTTCAAGTAAGTTACTTCTCTTCTTTCACCTTTGTTAATGTTGAAAGCAAAGTGATGCCCATATTTTATTCAATGGTTATGCTATTAACTCAATAATTTACAGGAAGACAAAGCCTCATAGCTTTGGGTATAGCATCCAATCTGTTTCCTCGATGATATGAGGGATAATGAATCATCTTGTTTCTGTTTTTTTTTAGGTTTTTGTGAGTCCAACAAACCACAGACTGGTGTGTCAGACCAAAACCTTACACCTCAACTAATTAAATCCTTACAAAGTGCATGTTCTTTTGCCAGATGGGGATCAGCACAGTTGATTCATCAGTTTCTGGTCTGGGGGGTTGCCCATATGCTAAAGGTGCTTCTGGGAATGTTGCTACTGAAGATGTTGTTTACATGCTCAGTGGTCTTGGGGTCAAGACCAATGTGGATCTGCAGAAGATCATGTTGGCTGGGAATTTCATCCGCAAGCATTTGGGACACTCATCTGGTTCAAAAACAGCAATCGCCTTGAGCAAAATCACAGTTCATGCCTCCAAACTTTAAGGTACTGGAGCTTTCATTCCTTTTCATGAAACTACTTGGGTGCAACCTCTCTTGTTCCCTCAACATGCAAATGCACAACATTTTACTTAGACAGCTATTGCTTGCAGTTGATCCAAAGATTGTACTTAAATTAATTTTTGTCATAAAAGATAAAGTAATTATCATCCTGTTAAATGCCCCTTTAAGCCTGTATGCTTTTGTGATATTAATAGCATTGTTGCTGTTATACAACTCTATGCCAGAAGATTGCTTGTATTGGGATTAGATAGATCAATTGTTGCTCCCAGATTGTAACTTTCAGCATTGTGATCTAAATGTAGAGAAAGCATTTGAAGTATCTACTTTTTCTATCATGTGGCTTGTATGAAATTAATTTCATTAAAAGAAAATGGGTAATTTCTGTGTGACACCAATAGACACAAAGTGATTATGAATATCAATGAGTTTTCATTTATTGTAAAAGAAGCTTGATTTTATACAGTACATGACATGGGTGAATTCAAATGAAAATGGAGGGCTAGCGAAAAACTTTTACTTGTTAAATAATATTTCATCTAGCTGAGAAGAAACTAAGAGCAAGTTATAGTCTTAGCAGTCTAAGGAAACACTTTATATAGTTCCAGTGTAAGGCCGAACCCTAAACTTAATGAGAACAAACACATATGAGAAAATAAAGTGATAGATTTTATTCATTCCCATGGTAACAATGCTCCATTGCACATCAACCACACAGATAAATTATCACATGCTAGGTGTAAATGTAGGTTCTTTTTGTGAAAAAAGGTAGCGTTACATGCAAGTAGTAACTCAATTGGTGGAATAGACAGATAAGGAGAGCGGAGGGAGGAGGGCTATGCAATACTAGGGAACCCAAACTCGTGGTATGTGAGGAAGCTAGGAGGCAATTGGTGCAAATGGAAGATTGAAAGTTTGGAGAGGTGTTTTGGTTTGGAAGACGAGAATTGGGAGAGAGACATCTACTGTGTGTTATATAAACTTGTCTTTCTTATTAGAGAAATGAGGTTATATTTATAGTGGGGAAGGTGTAGTTTTGACAAGGAAACTTTGAGGAGTTATACTCATGACAAGTAGCAAGAGTTTTGCAAATGATATGATGACTAGCGTTCCTGGATTTAATGAGGAATTAGGACATATCATCATGGATGATATATAGTTGAGATTTGCATTTGCTTAAGCTAGGTTAGAGGGTGTGAGCCCTCTTAACAAATCTTGTCCAAGCTCGCCAAGCTAATTCTCTTAAAATATCCCAAAAGATGGAGGCCAAATTTCAGGATCTCGCCATAAATCCTTCAGCTAGTCCTATTATTAATTTGCAATAGAAACAAGTCAATTATCTAATATTGAAAGCATAAATAGATCTTCATGTATCTATACTAGGTCAGGTATGGGAGTGTTTGTTATTGCGGCGTGGCCATGCTTTTTTAATTATATTTTTTGCATCAAGTTTTTTTTATGGATTGTTTTGATATATATATATATATATATATATATATATATATATAAAACATTATATCAATATATTTCCAAGTAAAGAGAAGCCGCATTCACCTCAAATTGCTGCACTTTAAGTTTAGAGTTTCGGTTAGCATGCGGACCAGATTTAGTTGCATAGGGGTCATTAGTAATATCATGAATAGTACATAAAATTCTTTCCAGCATAAACCATCCGAATTCCCTGATTCATGGCTGTATTATTGTCAGCATATCTCGTTCTTATTAATGCTCAAATCTTAGCTGACAAGAACAGCGCTGCTCAGCTCTTTCAAGACCCTCATCTCAGCTGACAGCAACATCGCCAAGTAAGCTCTTTCAAGATGGTGGACCTGCAGAATCTTCTTTGTATCATTTAGAAGTTGGGTAGGGTAACATTCTTCAACTTCTCCCATCACATTGTCAAACTATTTAAATTTGATATATTCTTTCCTTCAAAAGAAAGCAAGACCCTGAATAACTGAACAGGGACTAAATTATCATTGTAAAGCACCTCGATTTGAGGTTGAAAAGGAAGATATAGAAGAAACAATAAAGACAACTTTCACAAACTAATTCCAGACCAAATTGCATTTGATGCCGATGATATAATGTTTATTTTTCATGTTCTTTTCATCGCAGAGAAGTTTGAAATGTAATGTTTGCTATCATAATTTGCCAAACAGTTTGGGGGTTTTTATATAGCTCATACCTGTGGATTTTCCTTGAAAAGTACGCGTGAATGTGAGTGAAACAGTAATATGATAGTGATTTCGTTGGTACTCGGTGGTTGGAGAATTTTGGTAATACCCGAGCATCATGGCGATGGACTTTTGCCAACTTGGATCCTTTAAAACCTCTTCAAATGTCTCCAAGGACCTGTTGGTTAGGGTTTTTTTCTTGAATGTTTAAACTTTGAAAAGGTACACAACTGTTGAATTCTCAGCAAGAAAAATGATCATAGAAATTTACTTCTTTTAACCCCCCCTCCCCCGCGCTACAGCTGAGGTGTGTTCTGTCCAAATCAGATTCTAGGCTTGTGATTCTTCGTTACAAGTATCTGGAGTATGGACAGAGATATTATGGTCCTTGCGCACGTGAAATAAGTTTTGAACTGTACTGTTACCTGGTAACCTCTGGACCTTACCAGTGCGAGGCCATGGCTCTGAGAACTTCATCGATTACTTCATGTTTTCTAGCTTCTCTTTCTTTAAACTCTACCATAAGAACAAGCCATGTAGGGGACCTCCGGTCAACTTCTAGCTGTCAGTTTATCGAGGTCAGGTGGTGAGATAGCCTTTTTAGATCCTTGACAGTTTGGGCAGTGATAACGCCATTATCCTTGAGGTATTGGCTCCAATGAGAAATAGGCTTCCTCCCAATTCCCATGTTATCACCTCGGTCTTGAATCAGAAGAGCAGCAGTAAGAAAGAAATTTTTTCATGAATGTACTAATCTGGACATGGTTGGTCTATCTAAACTATGAAATATATATAAACTAGTTTAGATGTGTGAAAATTGATTTGAAGATTTTTTTAACCTTTGGAACAATTAAAGTAACATGGACACTAAGATGTTAATGTGTGTTTTATTTTATGATTGCAGTTTGAAAAAATAAGTTTTAAAAAATCTATAAATTATAGCTTTTTGTTTAACCAAGGTTTTTTTTAAAAAAATTTGGAATAAAATTATGATGTGTGTTAATTAATTAAATATTTTTAAACATATAATTAGAGTAAAATAACACCGCACCACTGAAACAATCAACCTACTCATAATATCAACCTATTTATTATAGAACTTTTTACCTTTTTTTTTTTTGTTTTTCATGAAGTAGTTCTATAGCTACACTATCATTTATATATTCTTATGATCTACTATAGGATTTTAATTTCTTTTTTGAATTAGAATCAATCATTTCTTTTCCTAGCAAAAAAATAAATAAAAATGTATTGTATGATGTAAAGGTTAGATCTGCCCATCCATTATTGGTCATGTTTAAGCCAATGTCAACAACACCTCTCTTTTCTCACTTACTGTTTTGAAAAATCTGGATGCTTTTCATCTTCTAGGTCTCTCACAAGCCAACCTTTTCTTACTTTCTTGAAATCTTTTACCTTTTAGCTCCTCTTTCAATTTTATTCCCAGTGTAATTGTGATTGGAATCCTGCAAGTTGCACCTACTAAATCACTTTGTATTCAGATTATTAGGGCTTGGTAATTGGAATCCTTTCTAATCCCCTTTCCATCCCACCCACCCAAAAAGGGGAAAGGGAAAACAGATGAGTGCTTGGTACAATACTTGCAATGAAATTCTTTTCCAAAAATCAGTTTTGTTTGATGCTCATGGATGGAATAATCTTGGTCCCTCTATACCAAATTCTTAGATTAAAATTTGATCTTTCTTCTTCATAGGAAATGTGTTACTTAAGCTATGCTTTGTCATCCATTAGGTACTACTATATTGTTTATGGAAATTAGTGCATATTGTTTTGATGGATCGGTACAAGTCAAAGCTCTAAGCTCTAGCTTTTGTTTTTGGAAGTTTTTTAAAAGTGTTTTTGAGCTTGATTGATTTTTTTTTATTGGTTTTTTAATAATTTTAATATGTTAATATAAAAAATAAAAAATATTATTTTAAATAAAAAATTATTTCAAAAAATATAATACACCATAATTCCAAACAAGCATGAGCAACTTGCTATTATAAAATATTATAAAAAATTAGTGAATGGGGTTATTTCTCAAATCCTTTGAAGAATCCTATTTCTATATTGGAATGTTTGGGAACATGATACAAATCATGTTTTTAAAAAAATTATATTTTTTTTGTATAAAATTAATTTTTTTAATATATTTTGGATCATTTTGATGCGTTGTTTTAAAAATTAATTTTAAAAAATAAAAAAATATTATTTTAATATAAAAAATACTTTAAAAAATAATCAAAACTACAATTTCAAATAAATTTATATGATCTCTACACGGTTGAGATTTTAGCATTGTTAGACTCGAAAATCAGAGAGAATTACAGACCTGCACATAAAGCAATCTACTCACGAGTAGAAATGTGCTTGGATTATTTATTTACGAGAAAGGGGTGAGATATTATTGAATAATAAATAATATTTAAATAATAAATACCTAAAAATTGAAACTATAATAAATACAAAATAAATATATATAATAGAGACATTATTTACATGTACTCATATGACATGTTTGTCTTAGTGGTAAAAACTGTATTTTGCAAAATTTTAAAATTTATTTTACTTGGAATTAGTTTTTTTAGTGTTTTTAAATTGTTTTAATGTGAAATAAAATTTTAAAAATATTTTTTTTATTTTCATATATTTTTAGATAAATATTTTTAAGAAAACTATCAAACAATACCACAATCATTCTTGCTGGGGACATGAAGCCAAAGGAAGAAAGGTCATAAATTGAGAGCGTGTATGCTTGTAATCGGTAAAATCCTCATTATATAGTGGACATATGGCTGGCAAAGGGCGAATCAACACCAGAATTTAAGGTGGGGTCTGCCACATAATTATTCAGGCAAAGAAATTGAAGATGATTGCGTCTTACAGTCTCTGATAAACAATTCCACAAGGAATTTAAGGCTCACAGTCCTCCTGCTTCCTTCCTCCGGCCCTCTGGTTTCCGGCCAAGATGAAAAACGGCCATTAGAGCAGGCATGAGTCATGAATGCTTGTACTGTGCATTAGGATCCATCTTTAATGTTTCAATCACTGAGGCACAAGTCCTCTGTACATCCATCCATATGATCTTTTTGTTTTGAAAATTAGCATTGTTCACTCAAAATATTGGCAAAATAATACATTTTATAGCTTAGCCCGAAACTAACCTAATCATAATCCAACTCTCAGCGACTCAGCATTGTTTAGGGTTTGATTTTAAAGTTTGGTACATGACATGACATGATTGGAAATTACAATATCTTTAATTTTAATATTTTCTAATCACCACATGTATAAGATTATATTATTTTGTTTTTTATATATATATTATGTGCGAACCTTATATCGACAAGTGCCTAGTACCTAGTAATCTTAAACAGTGTAAAGAAAGTATTAGCCCTCTGAAACAGTAAAGTTATTTTCTTCTTCCAGCAGAAGCAACGACAGGGCTAATGGCCACCAACCAACAGCAAATTTATAAAGCAGATCAGAATTTATAACGCCAACAACTCCATTAATGGGCATTGATGTTTCATGAGTAATATTTGAAAGCAGCAGTTTTCACTTCTTCCTTTATAATCTTAACAAATATAAGTATGTTTCTTCAGCCAAAATCTCAAACCTAAACTCTCATATACATCTGTAAGACCACTTGAAACATTTACTGTGGAGATTACAGCAAGAGCTCCAAGCATAAAAAATGTTCATAATAGTGATAAGAAAAAAGGGAAAGCAAATAAAGAAAACAGATAAAAAAAAAAGTCTCATATATAAAGGAAGTAGATTCAAGCTTGGCGACTAGCTGTAGTAACTTATCTGTTGTGTAAAGGATTCGGTCCTGTATAGACCTTCCTCTTATCACCACCAAAAATTTCATTACCATCTTTATTTGCATTTCTTTTGTGGCCACCAACACCATTAGACATGGCAGGATTGTTCCTCAGCTCAGACCTAGACCCGCCCTTGACGCTACTAAACTTTCCATAGCCAACAGCGTAACATGTAGTCTCTAGCTGTGACATTATTAACAGAAGAAGAAGAAGAAGAAGAGATAAGCAAGCCGGCTCTCTTCTCAGAACCCCCATTTCTTTCTTCCTTGTAACCCAATTGATCATGACATGGAAATGGAGCACTAACTAGAGTTATTTAGCAAGAAATAAATATTGTAAGCAGGAGCAGCGGTGAGAGATGACTGGAGATGGGGATTGCCCTTCTTTATTTCTTCTGCTCCTTTTGGGGTCCTAATATCAAGAAACTTTTTGGTGGTTTGTTGAGAAGAAGCCTGGTAGGGTTTGAAGAAGAGGCAAGTCAATGCAGGATGCGGGTCAAAATGCATAGAACTTGCTGCCTGGATTTAAAATAGAAACAGTAGATAGGTTTCAAACTCAAGACTCAAGAGGGTGTCATTGGCTACTCATTTTTGTCTACAGATTTCAGAGCCTAACTTGTGCTGAGAAAAGCTCTGCAGGTTTGAAGCAGAAAGGGGGAGCTGAGAGAGGTTCAATTTCCTAACCCCTGAAAGTGAAAGCTTCCCGATGTCTCTTCCTCCGGTATTTAGCTATCTATCTCTGAGTCATGACATATAATCATTCTCTTGGACTTTTATTTTCCTTTGTGTTGCTAAAGGAAGTGCCTTGCCTAGTGCCTACAAGGACGTGAGAATATCCTCAATTTCAACATTGTGGTATGATATAGATATACTAGTGCATGTACTCAAATAAAAAGGTTACATAGCCCCACAACTACCAACTAGCCTTGGCAAAAAAACAAATAAAATAGCTTTCGTTTGTCTAAGCAGCTAGTGACTGTTTAGTATTCTATTTTAAATCGTGTTTGAATTAGTTTTAAAGGTATATTTATCTTAAAAATATATTAAAATGATATGTTTTAATATTTTTTTGATGATTTTGATTTGTTGATATTAAAATTAAATTTTTTAAATAAATTTTTAAACAAAAAATATTTTTAAAAAATACTCTACACCACAATACCAAATACGAGCTAATCCTATTTGAAATTACTGTTGACTATGCAATAATATTTTATCACAATTTGAAATTCAGTTAATTGTGTAGACAAACACACATACTAATAATGATGATTTTATCCTTTTTTTTTTTCAAATTATTTTCAAATATTTTTCACATCTTGAATATATGAGTTTTATATAAAAAAATACATAAATTTAATGGTTAAAATTTTATAGAAACAATTTTGGTAAAAATATCCTAGTAAATTTAGCATTATCTGAAATTAATTAAGGATAATGTAATTTTTTTTTGCCATGCTTTAGTTAATATATTTCTTTTGATTATATGAATCTAAAATTAACCTCATTCCCTTTCTTCCAGGAGGGTGGGGGGATTAAATCAAACATTAATCATTACTCTAAGAGATTTTTGGATCTGCATTAACATAAAGATTGAAATAAATTGAAAACAAAATCATGTAAACAACTCCTAATAGTGTCATTGTTGTCTCGAGAAGTGACTAATTAGGTACAAATACAAATCCCCTCCTCCTCCTTAGTCTACCACCCTTTTGAGTATCTATTAGAATTTCAAACCAATAATAAACTTAATAAAGGCAAAAGATGAGGATTAAACTGGTGTATATCACAAAACTTAGTCAATGGTATAATTATTTTCATGGCTACATATATAATTTTATGTTTTTTTTTCCAAATGCTAATATGGCACCACCACATCAATCAAGTCGACAATTCAATCGGTTTATTTTACTATTTCAATTCAATTCATCCTATTTTTATTAGATTGATTGAACAAATAACTTATATTTTTGAGCTGGACTAATCTTAAGTCTAGTTTACTAATTTAGTGGTCGAATCCGACTGGTTTGTTTCATATTATTATATTATCTTAAAAACACATAGAATACAATTTAAGGATGGTATCTTTATCATGGATGTCATTTTCAATTTTGATTTGATGTAGGTATTTTGGCATGCATGTACACAAAAGTGCACATACACCAAATGCATTCAGTACTATTGAATGAAGCACGGGAGCACATTTTTTGATCATTGTAAAACTTGAATAGGGGTCGATGATGGATAAAGTTTGGGTATTCTTTTTTTTTTTTTATATATATATAAAAAATTAAAATAACATCTTCTTAATTATTATTATTTTTTAAAACTCAACGAATGAAGGATTAAGTTTTGATTAGGTATTGTTCAGGCTAATCACATTAGTAGATCAAATAAATTGTTTGACCAGGCTAGTTGGGCTTTTTTTTTTATTATTAATTTTTGTTCGACCTAAACAAATCCAAATACTAGATCAGCCAGATTCCAAGCCAATCAGCTGGAGAATTCAGGTCTTACAACAATGGATTTGACAACTCAATGCACTATACACCCTTCTACCTTCTCTTCTCACAGGTATATGGTGTTGTTTCTCATTTAATTGGTTTACAGTCGTCTCTTCAAAAGAAAGAAGGAAGGAAGGAAGGTGGCAAAATTAAAATCATATACTTTTAGACCCACCACTTCTCAAAGCCTGAAGGTTTGAGCTGGTGCATCTCCTTGTATGGCAAGAAGCAAAGATCAAATCCTTCAAAAGAAGAATGTGATTAATTATGAGTACACGCGACATGATTAGGGCAAAGAATATATTGCTAAGCAAGCAACTATATATGGTCTTTTCATCCTGCAATATTGCCCTCCCCTCTGGTCAAAGTCTAGCTCCTATCATTATAGGAAAATGACTTGTACATGAAATCTCTCATCATGGGCTACCCTCTTTAATGCCTAATCATGCTTATAGAGCCCATACAGAACTTGCTTTAACACACAGACATTTCTCTCTTTCACATCTGTTGTGTCTCTGTTTACCCTAACCTGTTTTCTCACTTTTGTGTTGCACAAACCAGTCATGTTATAGGGCCGCTCCATGATTTGCTAGATATTTGTCTATCTCCCTTCTTTTTTTTTTTCTTTTTTTTTTTTTAAGGTTTAGGACGAAAATAGGATCAAATCTCATTGGTGAAATTCAAGAGAGGAATAACAAGCTGTAGTTCTTCTGGGTGAGTAAAATTTCCCAAAGTCTCTCCTGTATTTTTTTTGTCTTTCTAAATTTTGGCTCCCCTTTTATTTTGGTAGATATCTTTGCAAAGCACATTAAATATTTAAAAAAACTTCAAAAAAAAATATTATAATTCATTAGATCATGTGATCTTCAAATGGGGTTCAAATTGTGAATCATAGGCTTCTTTTTTTTTTTTTTTATGAAAAATAATTTTTTGAAAACAACTTACTTAACTTTCTCATGTTTATTTACTATTAGAAAAATTAATTAATAAAAAACACTTTATAATCAAAGTAAAATTTAACTTGATTTTCAGAAAAATATTTTTCTTTTATTTTGGACGAAATACACTTTCAAAAAGTTGTAAAATTTTTAAAAATATCATGTTATTTGTTAATTATATCAAATTTGATCTTCAATATTTTGATTGCTGGATATTTTATTTTGAATCATTTTATTTTATTTAATTTGATTTTTATATTAACTTTGATTTTTATTCTTTTAACTGCTATTTTTTTTTCTCTTATACTTCTTTTAATTGAATTTTTTTTATCTATCATATTTGGTCCATATTCTTTTTATTGCTATTTGTTTTATTTGGAATAATTAATGAAATTAGATTTTTCTCGATTTCATCTTCTCTCAACCTTTTTATATGTCATATTTGATCCTTATTTTTTAAATAAATTTTTTAAAATAAATTAAAACATTAATAAGTTAATTTCCACCTTATTTTCCATTACATAACCAAACATTGAAAATTATTTTTTATGACACTGCCAAATGTAAGAAGATAATGCACTTTCTAGGAAACCACTGTTAATTTCATTGTTTTTTTTCCTTCTAAATTTTATCCTCAAATGTTTTTTACTAGTTAGTTAAGAAGCCTTTAGATTAACCAAGTTAACTGGGTTACATTGAAATAACTTTTATAATTTAATTTTAAACTCGAGTTAGGTTAAAAAAAATTGGATTAGAAAATTTCAAGGTTAATTCGCTATGTCAAGTTTAATAAAAATATAAAATAGTTCTTTATGACCTAAATATTTGTTGTTATCTTTAATTTTTTTAATCTAACCCACAACATAACATGAGTTGTAAACTAGTAATTATCTATTTCATTTCATATACTTTAAGGCCATGAAAAATAATTTTGCTGGTACTAAAAAAAAAATGTTAGGCCTAATTGAATTATAGACATAGATATAGTGTCACATAGTATGAATCCTAAAAATTTATCGAGGGTTATGATGACCATTAGTGCCAAATTAAATTACAAAAATAAATTAAAGGAGAATGGAAAGTTATTGTAGCTAAATAGCCATTTCACTATTCATTATAATAATCAAATGACAAAATTGCTCTTAATATTAAAAAACCTTGAACTAAGCATTGATGGCAAGATAATTTTTTTACCATGACATAATTGTCTTTTAAAAATTATATGGGGATAGATTAATTATTTTATTTTTTATTATATAGTAAAATTACTAATTTAACCCTCAACTAAAATAATATAATGCCTATTACTAAAGGTCGTTTTGGTCTTCTATTTTTTTTAAAATGATATAATTACTTTGATGCCTTTGAAGATAAAATCAACATTACTCTTTCATAAGGGTCTTTTTTTGTCATTTTACATTGATTTTATTGTAGAGTTGAAGGTTACTCAAGGGTATAATTATAATTTACCTATATTAAATATTATTAAACAAGATCTATTGGCGCGTGTGGAAGGTGCATGTGGGGTTTTTCAGCCACTAAACACCACCTTCAATGATGGTGTTTGAATGATATTGATGCCCTCGATGCTATAGGGTAGTGTGTGCCTCAAACGCGTCTTATGTTTTACTTCAGTGACCAATTTTTTTTTCTTCTTCTCTCTCCTCCTTAAATTTAGCAGTAACCCCTTCAAAATTTAAGATCAACTGCTTTAATTTTTTTCCCTTAACATTTGGTCCTTGTTCCTTTTGATTGATATTTTTTAAATTTTGAATAAGCCATGAAATTACAAATATTTTTTATTTTTTCCCTACTTTTATTTTTTTAAAATTTAGATTTCGTACCTATTCTTTGGATTACTATTTTTTTTTATTTTTAATAAGCTATAAAATTTTATATATATATATATATATATATATATTAATTTTACCTCTTTTTAACTTTTTATGTTTCAAATTTGATCCTTATTCTTTTGATTGCTATTTATTTTATGTGGGATCATTTTTTAGGGTTTCTTTTTAATATAATTTCATCATCCATGGTTTTTTTTGCTATCAAATTTGATCCCTATTTTTTATAGTGATATCTTTTTTTCTTTGGCAAGTTTTTTTTAAATTGATATTTTTTCATGATTTTATCCTTACAAATTAAATTGGTTGGGAATTAAGTTTCTTAATTAAAGACAGTTTAAGAATTTCATGGATTGCAAGTTTTAGAGATTAGACTAGGATTATGAGGTTTGCTTAGGTTGACTTGGGTTTTTTTTTCTCTTTTTTAAAGCTAATATTGACTCGGATTTTTCTCATTGCTACAGGGTTAGTCTTGGTTCATGACTAAAGTCACCCGTTTCAAAGATTGACGTGAATTGATTTTCTTTTTAGTACCTTTTCTAAATTAATTTATTTCAATTTTATTTTTTAATATTTGATTTTTGAAAATTGGTTCTCATACTTTTTTTTTCTTATTTTATATTGAGTTATATCAATCTTATGATCATGGTTGTGAGGTTTGTGAATAACCTAAGTTGACTCATATTTGTTTTTTATTTTATTTTTTAATTTTTCCCTTCAACATTGAGTTGTTCAATAATTAAGTTTCATGATTTTATTTTGAACACGGTAAATCTGGTATCACAATTAGATAATAAATTTTGCATCTTTTTTAATTATAATTTCTTATTAATTTTCTTCTTTCAACATTTTATTTGCTAGAGATTGAGCTTCACCTTTTTCTTATATTTTTTGGAGTTATTATGATCATATTTGATTTATTAGGAATTGGTCTTCAATTTTTTTTCCTCGTGTTTCTTTCCATGAGACTATCTCAATTTTATTTCTATGGTCGCAAAGTTTGCAAGTTAACCTGATTTAAATAAATGTTTTTTGTTTTTGTTTTTGTTTTAGTTTCATCTTTAATTATTGAGTTATTTCATAATCTAGGTAGGCTTAGAATGAGTTCTTTTTACCTTTTTTTCTTTGTTATTTTTTTAATAGTTTATTTATTATTGTTGTATTTTTTTAAATTATATTATTTAAATTATCAACTGAACCAATAACCCAAGTCCTAAATTTTGTTTTCTTAGCATCTTTTTTTATGTTGAATTTTTTTTTGCCCTCCCCATGGTGGAGTGTGAGCTAGAAATTTAGTATATACTACATAATAAAGGGCTAATATTAAAGAATCATTTTACATTAAAAATTTAAATTATTAAATAAGATTAATATCCCCAGGATAGAGCACTAGGAATTATTTGGCTTTAATACAACCAGACATAGACGAGAAGCGAATAGGTAATGATGTTTATTACAAGTTAAAACACTTAAAGATCCATGAGATTTGTTACAATACAAAACTTTAAAAGACAAAACAAACCCATAAATATAATGACACACTAAAATACTTAATTTTATTTATTTTTCACAGCTGAAAATATAAGTTAAACAACTCCATTTATACTAGTCCTAGATCCAAACTCCAATACTTAAAAGAAGAAAAATCCTAAGAAATAATTATGGAATTGATATAGGGATTTCTAAACTAGATATGAAAAATAAAATTATAAAGATAATATTTAATTTCTTAAAATTTCTCCTAACCATTTAATTAACAAAAATCTAATATCATATAAAAAACAATTCAACTTAAAAATTAAACAATCAAATAAAATTCTAAAATATAAGTTTTGTGAACCGCAAGATTGTCAACAACCAATTTTTTTAAGCTCATAATTAAGTCATGAATTGACAACTAAAAAGTGAAAATCCCTATATTAGTGGGTGTGACATTGATGTTTTGATCTAGCATAAATCGATTACGAACATTAAATTTACGTTATCAACATGTAAATATAGTTAATTACTTTACTAATATTTTGGTTCGCACTAATTATTACCTTCAATGTTTGTCCACCTAAAATAGCATCATGTTTAAGAGAGCGTGAGGTCACTAGCAGATCATATCAAAGATGGATTTCTTCCATTGATGACAATCATTAGTCATAATCTTGTTGTAGGGCTAAATTTAACTTAGATTTAAGGTGGTCAACTTAATCATAATTAGTCAAGCTGTCTGAATAATCCTGTTCTTCTTCGAGGCCTCGATCCTTTATTTATTTTTTTCTTCGTAGTTTTTTTTTTTTGCACAATCATATATATCTTGAACCTCAAGCATTTAGCAAGGAGATTGAGAATTATTAATTGTGCATAATCTACTGATTAAGAATAATTTTGGATCATTTCCAAAGATTAATGGTTAATTGAAGTTTTCACAAAATCTAGAAGATGTTTGATCATCGATCTACATGCAACAACAAAATTATAATATTATAAAGATAAAAAAGTTATATTCATTGCAAATATCTTTGCTCATTATTAAATTTCCATGCTAATGTTTATAAAAAAGAAAGATTTTCCTGGTGTTATAGGTGACATGCTTACTAAAATCTTTATGCTCACTTTAACTAAAAAGAAAGAGAGAGAGAGAGAGAAAGAAAAGAAAGAGATAATTTTTTCTTTAAACCAAATAATCATTGAATAAAAAAAAAAGGGGACAAGTTGTAGAAATAATTTTTTTCCCATCATCAAACCAAATAATCTCGTGGAACAATTAGTTTAGAGAGTTGTCATGAGAGATAAACATCTAACAATTAGTTCTTGATTGTTTGACGAATATTTAATTTAAATGTCTGATTTTACAGGAAGATTCTGATTAATGAATTCCATTAAAAGTCCTGATCTAAGAAAATCCGAGTATTTCCCGATCAATAAACATCTAATTAGATATGAATTAACAATTTTTTACGATTAATTAATTTACGAGGAATTCGTGATGAATTTAAGAAAAAAATCGCTATTGATTGGCGAGGAATCAACGAGTATTTAACGATTAATTTGCGAGGAATTGACGACCAGAGTAATTGGTGAGGAAGTAGGGCCTTTTTCCCCGATGAACAGGCCACGAGGTAGCCGGAATTCAACGATTAATCGGCACTTGGATTCCGATTATCTCGCGTCATTTACGATTAACATTGTATTGGCGATTAATTAACGATTTTTGGAGAAAGCTATATTTCTCAATATTTGCCATATCTCACGAGCTCCACAAAGTACATAACGATGATTTCTCAATTTATTACAGATTCCTTCCCAATTAATCGCCGACCAGAATTTCGTTCATGACCTATTGTTTATGGGAGGACTTGCTAATTATTCTCTGATTTAATATTATTTATTGGCGATTAACAGCAAGGAATTTGTTTCAATTATTCTTCTCAAGAATTCTGAATTATACCATTTTTTTAAGGCCATATCTATGGAAAATAACATTAAATATCCATAGATTATGATTAACGTTTTGCTGGCTGCTATCTCTTCCTAGCCAGGCATATATCAATATCAGACATTTTGATTTCTTGACACCGTACGATTCCGGCTGCTCCTCCAGAGCACAGCCATCTCACACTACCTTTGTTCATATTCCATCTAACTCTATGCATTGCAACAATTATTGGTGGGATACTTTCAGTTACATTCCCAGCTCCCTCCTTCCCTCTTCCTTTCTTTTTGTCATCTTGCTCGTCATCGATGCATGTCAATGTCTGATCTTCTCCTTCCTGTTTCTTACTCCCACTTTTAGATTTTGGTTTCTTTTTGCTTTTTGAAGCTATCAATGTTTCATCTGATCCATCATACATACCTGGATCATCACCATAGCACCAACAAGTTTGACAAACTTGATGATCAAAAGAGAGAAGAAAAGCAAAGCTAAGAAGAAGAATATAGGGGTGGAAATTTTGCAGTTACCTAACGGTTGATCATCTGAAGTCGCGATTTTTGCGGCCTTATTTGACACAGACAAGGGCTGCTTGGATTTTGGATTGTTCCCAACATCGTTAACTGGCCTCTTCAAAGGTAAAGGAGCATCTGGTAATGGAGTGCCAACTACAATGGCTGATTCATCCTCACTCAAGGACCCACAAGCAAAATGTGGGGCCCCATTTTTCGATGGATCTTTCTCCACTACTTTGGTTGTGAGCTGATTATGAAAGCAACACTATATAAGCTTTAGCAAATGCTCTGAAGCAGGCTAGACGTACAGATGTGGGCATCCACATATATAATTATTCAAACTCTACCACGAATTGTTTGGTAAAAGAGTAGCATCAAAGTATCAGACACAGACTTTAGTTGTCTCAATTATTCATGCAAAGATCTATCAAGAGTGTGTTTGGATGCCGATCCTTCACGTCACTCGTGTAAGTAATTCAAACAAAATTTTGCAAACATGCTCAAGACATGTAAAACAGGTATGCTACTAAATAATTCTTGTTCACACCAGTGAGCCAGACTCCTGCCAAATTAAATTCATGATGCAATGTGGTTCCACCCTCTTAGCACTCAGCATTAACAAGTGCAAGAGAACAGGTCCATGCATGACACACAGACTAGGATGTCACATGGATGTTATGTAGGAATGTATCACATTGGAGAAATAAATCATACCTGGAAGCGGCAAACAGTACCATCTGCACTGCAATATGCAACCATGCCTGTCAATTAAGAAAAAAAATGGAATTATGAAAAGGTTGATACAGCTAGGACAACAAATAATAAGAAGCATTTTCGATTGATCCGATTGTCGTTATATGCAATGGAAGACAGATTGTAAATTCGACCAAAGAAATACCCAAGTTACTATGTGTCACTACAAAAAAAGTTTTCAAGAAAAGTGGAGGACAATGAAGTGAGACCCTGTTTCTCCAGCAGAGCTGACCTGAATGGAGGATGAAGACGGCCAATGTGCAAAACTAGAAGCTTGTCCCATTAGTTCAAATTTTTTCTCAAATCAACAGCTCACCAAATCATCTGGCATTCATTTGGACACCTCATAGTCTTAATGGGTATTATTAGTCAGCTGGCATATGGGATCACTTTCTTCTCCAACTAGGTTTATTTGCTACAAACAACAGAAATAGAATGGTAGACTGGATCAACTAATCCCGGAGGAGCCATTTTGAAGTTTGATACTTGAGAGGGACTTATTTATGCATTAACCATAAATTAATTCCATTGATGTAGGCCTGTCGGGTTGCTGAACAACAGGACCAATCAAAATATTGATAAAGACAATAGTTTTGTAGAAGAGAGGATCTTAATCTAAAAGAGTAGAACCCAGGATGCAACAATCAAATAACCTTGCATAGGCAACATCAGTCACAAATGCTGTAAGAAGATGATAAAAACCTGAGGGAAGAAAATGCAGTATACCACCTATCGTTCTGCCATCCAATTTTGATTAAGCGATTAATGAAATTGCATCATTTCAATACTAAAGCAAATGACAACACAAGAGTGCCTGTAAGCCTTGACAGTTGAATGCTCCAGATAGCAAAGGAAGAACAATTAAAAACGTGCATCCCTAGTTGTTTTGGTCCAACAGAAGGTTGTCCATTGACAGCAGCATCATTCACAGCCTTAGCCAAACTGAGTCGTCTCATTGTGTCATCAAAGGATAAAATTATACATCTGAAAATGTAAACAATTAAAGGTTCAATACAAGTGAATAAACTTATCAATAAAATCCCCAACCTGTGATTTATTCAATAAAAATAATGCAACACCTTGGATCTGGCAGCCAATCCAGGCTACATGAGTTTTGGCGCTGGATGAAGGTCCCACCAAGTTCGGAATGAATCACTGCAATTGTTCAGAAGCTTAGTTATACAGCAACTATTTTTTTTTTAAAAAAAATACAAATGGAATTGATTTCCTCATTCCATAATTGAAATAAAATAGGGATTGAGAACTTCCTCCTGTTCTGAAAACACAACAATGTCACATGATACATACAGCCAACATATGCAAAAGTATTCCACATGGAAAACTGATGAAGTAAATTCAACTCTCAGGTGTCTTTTTCTACCACCTATAAAAGAGTTCCTGGCCATTAATGTTGAGATGAGAAGCCAAACAAAAGGGAAATGTTTATATATATGAAAGAGGAGCATGACACATGAGGCACCCTGATCAGTTTTTCTTAATCCTAGAGGACAAATGGATATTAGAGAATGGCCTCTCAAAAAAATACAACCACAAATAAAGATGACAAGTAAGATAAGGGCATATGATGATGCTCAACTCTAAATCCCAATATCACAATGATGCAAAATTCATGGAAATATACCACTCTGACTGCAAAATGCATATCAATGTTTTGTTTATAGGAGTTTTTTATGCTGTGATTATACCAGTGATAACTCCAGACACAAAGGAACCAGAGAATATAGTCACAAGATATTAGAACAAGCTCATAAAAAAAACTATGCTCCACCTCTTCAGAGGCTTGTTACTCTATAAAAATTTATCACAAAAGTTCATGAAAATTTGGTGCAAGCATTAAGGAAAATGGTCTCCAAGTTTTTTGAACTTGAAGCCATGTTATGCTCTCAGTCCAGTCACCCAAAGCTTACAGCACATAGTGGTACTGGTGTGCATTATAGTCTGTCTACTCCAGGGCAAGGATAAAAGGCAGTCATGGTAGTTCTATTAAACATTCAAATCATATTCTTGAAAGTTCCATACAAAATTACATACCCATAAGTTCATCTGAAGCAAACTGAGCAATTAACAATTTGTATATAAAATGGAACATGCAAACAGCGATATCAAAATAATGCCATGTAGTTGTGATAACAAATAAATCACACTTACCGTATGTCACAAAACTTCAGGCCCCAATGTCCGGCAGTGAGGAAAAGATTTGGACTCCCTTGGTCACTGGAAAAAAGTTTGAAGGCAGCATATTTTATATCTTAATTATAAGCAAAAGAAATGAAAACTTTGGCCAGTACAATTTCTTTGAAATAAAAATCTTAAAAGTTTCCATGCATCCCTTTACAGTTAAAATAGCATTATACACGAGAAAATTTTTGGATGATTATTGACAACACAGAAATTTTAAAGGCAAGGGACATGCCATTGCCAAAGTAGCAGGATTATATATCTTCAGATCTAATAAAAAAAAAAGTGAAAATGTGCATCAGAATATCAGAGATAAATCAAACATACAGCTAGAAAAGTAACAGACTGAGACATCTGACATCACTAACCTTTCAGATGGGACCCATGTGATTGCTCTAATAGTAACTGTATCTGCGCTGAAACAAAGCAAAGGCCTTGTATCTGAAGATTAACAAAGGGAAAAAAATGGAATGAACAATCAATTTAGATCAGAACTCCAACATGAAAGTCATTAGACTGATTAGTTATTACCAGATGCACCACTTGCAGAGAATTTCCACAAAGCAACCTGAAAATGAGGTGATGAAAGGCAACAACTCGATTAGACTTTATCCCAAACTGCGGCAAACAATTAAATTAATAACAGCATAAACAACAAGATGATTGATATATTACAGTTCCAGCATGGCATCCAGCAAGTAATCATGAGGGTGTGAAGTTTACCACTCTACTGCCAAAGGGATGCTGTATAGGAGTTTGAAAAAAAGAAATTAGAAACAAAATAATAATAAAGTGCACAGCAAAAATATGATCAATGAGCAAAAGGCTCTATAATTAATGACAGCTCTTCAACAATCTGAGTTAGGTGAATTTGGAATTCAATGATGAAAGATCTTCATCAATCATTCTATTCAACTATACACATCACTTCAAAATCCACAAAACCCCGAATGTCGAATTCCTTTATGTGACATATACAGACAAGGAAGAAAAATACTTTAGTGGCAGTCCTTTCATCCGTTCTATTATTGTTCTTCCTCCATTAGAAAAATGAATTTACTTTTCTCCACTCATACAAACATGGTACAAGGGTACACTTGGGTTCCACCATATACTGCAAACCAAATCATACCATGTGAAAGTGAACTCTCCAGTTCAGAATTTCTACGAAAAGGGGTTTCTAAGCTACATATCAGATAGCCCTGTTAAAAAGAAAACCTAAGTGTATTCTACAATCTCCTTAAATTCCAGTAGCACTTCATATAAATATAAAGAGCATAGAAGATATCAACAATGTTACCTCTGTATACCTCCACACTTCAAAGTTGAACATCTGAATTGACAAAGTGAGGATCTGTGCCTTCTCCATTAGAAGAAGAACAAACAGATTTCATAGCATAGGGGAGAGGAACATCCCATCTGCATTTGACAGGGGGAATTATCAACAGTATCACATTGATAATTAATTTATGCCTAAAATTAAAAGCAACACCTAGAATTTAGGAGACTTATAGCAAGAGTTATATTATGGGCATGCTGAGGAGCAAAAGAAAAAAAAAAAATGGGAATAATGGGCAAATGAAATTATATGTTTCCTAACCACTTCTCATCCCCAAACCCCCACCCATCCCCCCACGCTCAAATGACCACACTATGTTTGCATTTCTTCAATTTGCAATATTCCAAGTGTGAAAGTCTCCTTACAGTTTTCCAAGAAATCATCAGCATTTATGTTTTTCAGTCTATAACTCAACATGATTAGATATGATCAATTCCTTCTATTAATCATATCTGAAAATGCTAGAACTATTGGTCATTATAGAAACGCCAATCCTTCCTTTCTATGAACATTATCTCACACTAATCCACGTGAAGAAGATGACTTACACTTCCAAAGATCCATTTCCTAGCAAGACAGCAAGATAGCCCATGCGATGCTGGTATTTGGAATGGGGTGCATTACAAGGCCGCCATTTGACATCCCATGCAACTTTTCCATTGTGAGGAAGGCATAATACAACTCCTGGCAAATCAGCATCCTTTGGAATGGAAGAAGTGGAGTTGATATCCAAAGAAACATTATCAGAACCATAAGCTGGCATTGCAGTGTTGAGTCCAGAATTCTCATGTGTTTGTTAGTTTACAGTTGAAGTGGAGTTGATATCCAAAGAAACATTATCATCTTCATTATGAGTCAATAACAGTGGACAAGCCACACCATCATAATTACTTCCCTTCCTTGCCTTACTTTTCAATCTTCTACTTTGTGCGGTAGTTTTAAGATTTGAATTACAATCAGATGGCTTTTTGGTGGAAGTTTTTTGTTCTTTCAACTTGTGTTTATGTTTGGCCTCATCTAGGATGTTTTGAGAAATACCTTCTATAGCAAGAAGTCCAGGTGAATCTTGTGGGTATTCAATAGCGAGAGCTTGGACATATTGGTTGCTGCTATCCAAATTATCAAGAGTATCATTTGTTGGGTTCTTTCTAGGTTGTCCTCGTGGCCTCTTAACTTGAGCTAAATTCTCCTTTGTGGCTTCATTAACTAGAGCTAAAATCTCCTTCATGGCTTCATTACTGGGTGATTCTTCAATTGGCTTTTTTCTAGGTCTTCCTTTTGGCCTCTTAGATGAAATCTCTGCCATGGCTTCATTACTAGGTGATTCTTCTCTTGGCCTTTTTCTAGGTCTTCCTTTTGGCATCTTAACTAAAGCCTTTGTGGCTTCATTACTGGATGATTCTTCTATTGTCTTTTTTCTAGGTCTTCCTTTTAGCCTGTTTAATTCAACTGAATTGTCCATCTTGGATCTATTGTTTCAAGCTCCCAGTTTTGAGTTCTTCATTGGAGGTGCTTCCTCATCTACACCAACATTTGAAACACACCATATCTGGATGATGCCTCTGCCAGTAAGTGGAACACCTATCTTGTGATAGTAAGATTCAGGAGGATGGGCAGAAATAGCAATAAAGTACAAAAAATGACAAAGAAATCAAGTCAAAGGTACCCCAAAGAAAAGAATCCAAAACTTATGGAGGAGATAAAAGATTGACAAGGAAAATATAGTCAAGCTATGGATCGCATAGGGGCAACCTTGTTTTCGTTTAATAATTGACATTTTATAGTCGATTGGGCGCTATGACACCAATCTGAAGTATCTAAATGAAAGCAGATTTACCAAATCCAGCAATCTATATCAATATATAAAGCTACTTCCAATAATTTATAAATTTGCTCAAAGATAACTGAGACTTGCAGTTTCTTTAATTGATGTTTTCTGCCTCATGCTTGGAATAAAACATTCTTCAGGAAGTTAGAGGTGTGAATTGGATGAATTTCCCAGGCTATACTCTATATGTTCACATGTCCATGAAAATGATTCCATGACCTTGTAAAGAAATGTTATCTGAATATTAGGCTCACATACATGAGCAACCCATCAATAAGAGGTCATGTAATTAATTAAGAATTCATCTCCACAACCATAAAAATGAAGGCATTAAGAAGGAGAGGAGAGAAAACCTAGCGTTTGATATGATTGTCAGGCCTTTCATGAACTCTAGGACACCAATCCAATGCCCAAACAGACCCTCCAACATAAATCACAAAGTCTTTGCTGCAACAAGATGGAAAGAGAGAGGTTCGAAAATGTACATATCAGGAATGGAAAAGCATTGCACAAAACCATAGAAGAATGTCAAAAAAATTAGATAATTTATATATAACCTAGAATGTCAAAAAAATTTGCAACACAATCAACTAAAACAAAACAAGCTGCAAATGAAAACCAAGGCAAGTCCAATTTATATCTATATTCTAGAGAAGTGGCACCACCATCTGGTCTCTCCTACATCAGATTGCAAAGTAAAACAAATGTTAGAATCACGTAACATATATCTATAAAAGGCTAAAATACAATAAAAAAGGAAAACGAACCTTCACTTATGGTACCTTAGGAACAGTTGCAGATGAGAACTGTGGTAGCTTTATTCCACCGAGAACACATTTCTGCTGTGAATTATCCGTTTCACTAGCAAACCTAATTATTCTTGGGTTATACTTGTAATGCTTCCCTTCACTAAATGTAATAAAAATAAAAAGTTATACACAAACACAAGAACAACAACAAACCATCAACGTAGAGGGATAAATTGGGCAATTAGCACCCAAAATATAATTCAATGCTGAAATAGCACAGAGTGAAAAAGTTTTAGTGAAACAGCATAGTTTGAGGATATCGCGGTTCAGAAACGCGATATTTCAATGATGTTGCGGTTCAAAATTGTGGCCTTTGATACATGTCACATTTCAGAACGCGACATTAATTAAATGTCACGTTTCTGAACTGTGACCTTTGATTCAATGTCGCGGTTAAAAAATACGACATTCTTAAGGAGATCATTTTGAGAAATGGCTAAACATTTGATAAAATAGTTGGACAATAGCCAAAGCTATTTGCACCAGCGGGATGGTTATATAAACAGCAGTGCCCAAGGCTAATATGTTTTGAGATGGTCAGGCTACAATGCCTGAATCGGGTAATGCGACAGTTCAGCTACAGACATCACATTCCAGTCGATATCAATACAAGTGATGCTTTGCACGTCATTACTCGTAGGGGTAAAAATAATGATTACGACTGTTTAGACTAGCATAGTGCTTATGTATTACAGTGAAATGCATGGAGGAATAAGACATTTACAGAGATGCATCCTGTGATTACCGATGAGGAATATATAATTTGGTACATGAGTATAACACAACAGATCATTACTCTGGATCCCGAGTAGATTAACCAAAACTATGATTTTATAAATCTTTTCAGGCTTAAAACACGAAAATGACCCAAAACCTTACAGTAGCCAAAACAGTTTGACTGTTTTGGCTACTATTCAACTGTTTTATCAAATGTTCAATCGTTTCTCAAAAAAATCTCCTCGAGAATGTCATGGTTCAGAAACACGACATGTATCAAATTTCACGATTCTAAACCATGATGTTATTGAAATATTGCATTTTTAAACTGTGATATCTTCAAACTATGCTATTTTGTCAAGACTTTTTCATTATGTGCTACTTCAGCATTTAATTATATTTTGGGTGCCCAATGTATCCCAACGTAGAGTTTATACACAACAAAAGAAAAGGATTACTGACCTTAAAAGAGTGATAGAGGACTTAAAGCACTGAATTTCAGTTTCATCTACAGAATCAGTCTCTGCTTCTCCACAAAGCTTAGAAATCATGTCCATTTCTTTAAAGTGATTCTCGACTGAATAATCAAATGTTGAAACTCTAATGCCAGCACCTTTGCCTCCTAATAATTCTTCTTGCTCTTCCATTCTACTAATTCTACACCAGTAATTATCAGTCAACAACAGCATATAATCTACATTGCCCTTTAAATATTTCTTCAAATAACATCTTAAAAACTAGCTAAACCTCCTTAAGTGGGAATTAATTAATGTACACAATCAAAGTTTCAAGCTTTTAAACTTATGCTATAATTGGTTACCAAGAAAATAGCTACATGCAGTGTTATTAAGTTGAAAAAAAAAAAAAAAACCCAGGAGCCAAAAACCCATCAAATATTCGAATAATAATACATGAAAACTCAAATTTAACTATAATTAAGCAAGACAAAGAAGAAGAAACCCAGTTGAGCAAATTGATTAAAGAACACACACACCAAAAAAAAAACACCTTTATGGGCTAAACCGCAACTCAGGATCGTTTAACTGGAGTTTATAGCATCTATATACATGCTCTTTATTTTTTAGCTAAATTTTAAGAAGTCATGAATATTTTATTATTATTTTTTGTTATTCATGTTTCATTACATTTGCACATCAAATAGTTATATTCTTTCATGTTTCATTGCCTCCCCTGCTGCATTAACTCATTTCCTCAGATTTTCAATATTTACAAATTCTAAGAACTATAGCACTTTAACTTACATTAATGAATGAGCAAAATAAGTTGATCTGATCCTAGAATAATATGGAAATTCATCAGAATCATCGAATTTAGTAAACATCTTCAATGTCTCAATCTACCTATGTACATGCATTTGGGAACACAAGATTTGAACAAGAAAGAGACGCACTCATGAACCCAGTAACAAAACTTTGGTTTAGGAGTCCTTGTAGATTTGGACCCAAGAAGAGCAACTTGAGCTGATATCTTTTAGTACCAAAGAATCCAATTTGAGCTTTTCTTCGTCCGTCTAATCTGCGTCTACGTTCTTGAGTTTCTCCAGGAAAGGCTTCTTCAAAACGTTGGTATCTTCTGCTCTCTCCCCTGGTCCCGTCGGTTACAGCCCCCTTGATGGGTTGGCGAGTTTCTGTTGCAGAGACGGTGTATGAAGGGGTTGAGGGTTGAGGTTGGTGGTGGCGCGTGGAAGGACTAACGGGGGCTGTGTTGGTGGATTGGCTGGCTCTTCTTATGCAGCGTCTGATTTTGTTAAAGTCTTGTTTGATTGCTTGAGGTCTTATAGCAGTGAATATTCATGGGGAAAAAATAGGAGAGACAGAGAGAGTGGCTGCTGCCGTGGCGGTGACCTTCTGTTTTTGGTTTTTGGTGAGAAGCGGCTGTCAGAATTTGCAAGTGTCGAGAGTTTTTTTTTCCCTGGCCAAGCCAGAGAGTGGTAAATTATAGTTCAGTCCCTGTTCTCTTAAGAAAGTAACTGTTCAGTCCTCTCAATTTATTAAAAGCTATAAAGTAGTTTCTTGACCGTTAATTCATTGGCAAGCCTATAAGATTCGAAGAGACGCCAATCACCGTATCTGCACAATCCATATTTACCAATAACAAATATACAGTATTGTATAAATTAATTATTAATTAAAAAACTTTAAATTGCGTAGGTTTTCCACTATCGTAGCAGTTTTTTTTTTCTTTTTTTTTTACATGTTTTTTTTCCTTTTTTCTTTACCCAAAATTAACTTCTTTTTTTAATTTTTTTTTTAAATTATCTTCGCTAATTTTTTTAAATATTGAGCTGGTTAAAAATTTAACTATGTAGTTTTTTCTTTAAAATATTATAGATTGCTATAATATTCTTATACATTGTTTTTTTATGATTTATTTATTCTTTTTTTAAATGGTTTTTGTAGATTTTTTTTTTATATTAAGTTGGTTGAGAATTTAGCTTTGTAGTTTTTTTTTTAATATGAATTGCTACAGTGTTTCCCCTACATAGTTTTTGTTTTGCTGCAGTGTTTCCCCACATATTTTTTTAAAAAATTATCTTTATCGAATTTATTTTTTCAATATTGAACTAACTGATAATCTAGCTTTAACTTTCCACACATGTTTTTTTATTTTTTTATTAGTTTTTTTTTTAAAATTGTCATTTTTGACATATTTTCTTTGTTTTGTTTTGTTTTGTTTTTTTCAGAATTATTTTTGTTGATTTTATTTTTTTACTATTGAGCTGGTTAAAAATTTAGTTTTTTTGTTTTTTTTTAAAACACAGTAGTTTTCCCCACGTATTTTTTTTCGCTTTTGTTTCCTTTTTTTTACATGTTTTTTTTCCATTTCTTTTACCCAAAATTGACTTTTTTTTTTTTTGAAAGTAGCCTTTGTCGGTTTTTTTATATATATATTGAGCTGGTTGAGAACTTAGCTTTGTAAAAAAAAAAAAAATATGGATTACTACAGTGTTTCCCTTACATGATTTTTGTTTGGCTGCAGTGTTTTCCTTACATGTTTTTTTTTTAAAAATTATCTTTGTCAAATTTATTTTTTCAATATTAAGTTAGTTGAGAATTTAGTTTTAACTTTAACTTTCCTCATATTTTTTTTTGTTTTTTTAAATTTTCCCCATGTTTTTTCATTATAATTGTTATTATATTGTATTGTATTATATTATATTATATTATATAACTGTTTTTTTTTCTTTTTAATTTTTTTAATGAATTTTTTTTGTTTGATTTAGTTTGTTAATGTTAATTTTTTTATTTAGTTATCAGATTTTCATAATACGGATCTCGGATTTGATGGGTTAACCTGATTTGACGAATTATTTTTTTCATTTAGTTTAGTTTGTTAAAGTTAATTTTATTTCTATTTAATTATTACACTTTCATATTTTCATGACATGTATCTTAGGCTTAACGGGTTAAATTGGTTTGATGGGTTAGCCAGTTAATTCTAGGTAAACCCATCATTTTTTTTTCTATTTAGTTATCAAACTTTCAAGACGCGAATCCCAGGTTTTACGGGATAACTTGGTTTAAAGGGTTAACCCAATTAATTCATTTTTTTTTTCTTTTTCTTCATTAGTTTTTTCCTTCCTCTTGATTTTTTTTCTTTGTTTGTTTTAATTAATCTAATAAATTATCACACTTTTATAACACGACCTTATAGCCAGACTCACATCCAATATTCTTGAGTCCGGTGATATTATAAATATTACTTTTAGGTCAGGCGTTGCAGTCAAACCCAAGATTCTTGGGTATAACTTTGCAGAAAAACCCAAAATTTTTAAATTTTTGTTTTTTTTTAATATTTTTTATGCAAAAAAAATGACTCGCGGCATCGCGCAAGTCATGTATCTAGTTAATTTCTAAAGAAAGAGAAGGTGTTGGTGTTATATATGTGTTTTTATATATTATGATTTTTTAATTCAAAAATAGAAAGATGTTGTTTATGTTTAATAAAATAAATTAATAGATAAATTGAAAAGGAGTTTTTAAATTTAATTAAATATTAAATTGAAAATCTAATATTCTTCATAAAATATAGACGCATGTCTAAATATTTAATATTTTTTTATTTTACATATTTTTAGAAATTACAATAATTTTTTAAAGCATTATAAAACAATTAAAAAACAGTTACAAAGATTAATTAATATTTTTTTAAAAGTGAACTAAACATTAAAAAAAAAACATAAAAGAAGGTATATTAATTAAAAAGTAAAATAAATAAATGGGAGACAACGTATTAATAAAAGTTTACTCTAGTTATGTTTTTTTGTTTTCAATCAATTAGAGAACTTCTTGCTTTGCAATGTTAGTCTATCACTTTTGATAATTCAAAAATTAAGATTGGAGTTTTAGAATCTTAAAAATTACTTTTTTAATTTTTTTTCCCATCTCAAGACACTCTAAAAATCCTAACAAACTCATTTTCAACACCAAAACATCTAATCTCTCTAAAAATAAAAAATTATTAAACCCAGTTAAGTCCATAATTCAAATTACAAGTTTGACGAGTTAAGCCACAACACCTAGATTATTTTTTTAATTAAGATATTTTTTAATGTCTTTTTTTAAATAATATTTAAGTTTATGTTTCAATTAATATCCATGTGATTTTTTTTCTTATTTAACCTCTTTTGGATAAAGATTTTTTTAATGGTGTTGTGTGTATTTAATTTTTGAAAAGATTATTTTGATTCATCTATAATTTTTTATAATGATAATATTTCTAATATGTGTATCATTGAATAATTTTTTATTGTGTCAATTTAACATGTGTTTGTTTCTATTATTGTTTAATTGAATAAAAAATTAATTTTAATAAAAAAATTCAAATAACATAATTGTAATAGCCTAACCCAACCTATCGTATATTGTACGCTTTGAGCTTTACTGCCTTCATGGTTTTGTTCTTGGTGATGCGAACCCACTTCTGAGTCTAACGCCCCAAAACGTGTATAGCAGGTTAATGACCAACACTACTCATAAAACCCTAGCTCTGGATGTTCGCTTTTGATATGGGATATCATAATCCCCCACCTTAAGATGAGTCGTCCTCGACTCTAATACCAAATATAATAATCCGGCCCACCCTGCTGTATATTGTCTGCTTTGGATCTTATTGCCCTCATGATTTTGTTTCTGGTGATGCGAGCCCACTTTTGAGCCTCACGCCTAAATATGCATACAACAGGTCAACGACTAACACTACTTATAAAGCCCTAGCTTTGGACGCTCACTTCCGATATGAGATATCACAATAACTGAATAAATATCTCGTCATATGAGATTAAATATCTTGATTTATATCTGTCTTTTAATTTTTTCAGTTTTATTTTTAATCATCATTAATGATTTTTTTATTAACATAATTTTTTTAATTATATATATACATGAGCTTTTCGATCTATATTTAGATTTTTTTTTTAAATGTATAAACTAGTATTTACCTACTTGTTGAACTACATTCTTTATAAAATCAATTTCCCGGTTGGTGTCAAATAACTATGCAAGATGATGGTTGTCCAAAATTTGAAGAGAAATAACATGCAGTTTTTTTTTTTTTTTTTTGGGTTTCTTTGGATTTCATTGACCTGTGGGACGGCTTGTTTTTATATTTCATTAGTTAAAAGGTTTGTTCTTTTTATATTTTTTATTGGGATAACTACAAACCAGTCCCCAACTTATATACTCACTTGTAATAAGCTCTAAGCCTTTATAATCTTGCTAATTTCTCCTCATGCTTTCTCTTGCTCAAAACCATTATATGCCAGTTTAAAATGGTTAATAAAATTGAGTTTACAAAAACCACTTCTATAAATTATATTATAATATAATGTTCCAAGTATATGACTAATAAAAACATAAATTTAAGATATTGCGTGTTAATTCATAAAATTAATTATATCTTTTTGATCTTTTCAGTATATATATGGGATGAGATAACAGATACTCCCATGGGATAACCTTGTCCTGTATCTGTGTGTCCATTCTTGTTCATCACCAAAAACACATACCCTTTGCATTGTTTTAGTGACATGAGATTGAGTCTCACGCTGGATGTGCAAGAACTGTGGCAAAAATATTGATCGCAACACAAAGTGGGAATTAATCAAAATCTTGACAGAAAGCAGGAATGGTTATGCCTGCTGTGATGAATTGACAGTTTACAATATTGATTTGAAACTAATTTATGAATTTGTTCAGTAAACTGTAGGGGGTGGTAGTTGCTTCCCTTCCAAGAATGCATTAAACAGAACAAAAGATCTTTCTGGCTGTGAAAATGGAGCTTCATGTGATGCTCCTCTGATGGTTGCAAAAGATAATATATTACCATATACTTGTGTCCACCCAGCAACCTGTGAAGAATAAATATTAAGGCATGATCCCATGGGGTTATCCTAGATTGTTGTTAAAATCATTAGATCTGAAATTATGTGCTCGTGATGAGGATTAACTGACCTGTTTTCCCTGGAACCAGGTTCTGTAAGGAACAGTTGTGTTTAGTCCCAATTCCTTTGCTAACCCATTCACTACTGTCCTTGTTCCAGTGAGTGGGATCACTGAATCTTGATCTCCACTGAGAAATTTACAATGTTATTAGCATTACCATACTGCATGGTACATTAAAATGGCTACTACTTTAAGATTTTGAGCATTCAGTAGCATGCAGCTTAATTTACCTGTAAACATGAACCCGGATGCCGGACTTGAGAAGCTTGGCAAGAAGAGGAACTGTGGAAATTTCTAGATTTTCCATCTCATATTTGACGACACTGTATCAAGATTCACAGTTGCAGACATTAAGAATTCTCCATGATAAATAGAAAAGAATTTTGAAATAGGCAGGAGATAACTTCATAGAACACTTTGAAGAAAGGAAGAACAAAGCTTATATGCAGGGTTTCGATCCTTACTCACTGCATACCGTCCATTGATCTACTCCAACAAGCTGAGCATGAAGAGCTTCCAGTACATCTTTTCTATTCAGGTACTTGATTGTTTCATCTTCTACACAGACATCTATTGTCCCTGTATATTCCTGCACAGGAGACGATAGAAAAGCCTAATTAGGCAAACCCATTTTTGTTCTGGAAGAATCATGTATGATCTGAAAGAAAATAAACAAGAGCTCACCATTTGTTTTAACACTTGGGATTGCGATTCAATCGATGATAAACAGACATCAAGAGTAACATCATAGGCGTCAACATATTTACTAACTTCCCTTCTGACTTGGCTATTTACTGCAGAGCAAGGTAAGGAAAGAGAGCCACTTTGATATTGTCTCCTGATTTGGGAGTAGTTACAAACCGTGGTGAAAATCTCATAGGTATCATCTGATATCAATCCATGAGACCAAAAAAACTCAGCACGCGAATTAAAATCGGTATTGAATTCTAGCAGTGGATTTCCTATCTGCAGCCATAGAAATTCATGTTAATTTCAGCAGACAATACAGCAGACCCCATGGAAATGTGCATTTCAAATGTTCATATCACTTACTGCTATTCCTTTCAGATTGAATTTTGCTTTGGATTGGACTATAAGCGTTGCAAGTTGTGGAACATAATGACCTGATAAAAATTACTGTGTGCTTTTAGTACCGTTTCTCTTCATGCTGGCCAATCCAGCAGCTTTGAGTTCATTAAATTGCTATGCTTGAAAATATGAACAGAAAATTAACAAAATACCTGCATAGCTCTCTCCTGTGATGAAGAAATCTCTTCCTTTGTATTCTGGGAATTCGTCGAACCATCTCTCAAGAAATACTAGATTGTCTTGTGCTGTAAATGAATTGGGCAGTCATCAGTTTACCAAAAAACAAATTGTACCACAAGTGAAAGAAACACTAAATTAAGTGTGTTAGATTACGTAGTTTCAACCAAATCCATATATGTTATTAGTAATCTACTGTTACTTATCATGGTGTGGATCAATTATAATTGACAATTTATGAAAACCTGTAATCTCATCGGTCACATAGGTGTAGAAAGAATCATTTGCAGAGTAGGAGAAGCCAACTCCTGCAGGTGATTCCAGGTATAACATATTTGCTTCTGCAGGAAAAAAAGATAAAAGAAATTTAAGTCTCTTTTGTTATGCACTTTGAATCTTTAATTTTGCATAGAACATGAAAAGCAGACTCTCATATTTCACATGGAAAGGGACAAAGCAGAAAAGCTTACAAGGTTACCTTTATTCCAGCTATAATCATTTTTTAGCAATATCTCTCCACTTGGTTTGAAAGGTCCATGCTCACAAAAAGCTCCAGCTCCGATTGATGAACAACCAGGCCCTGCAAATCCCAGCAAGGATTTTCATTCTTCTCAACCATTTAAAAAGCATAAAACTTTGTAGCAGATTTCCGATAGAAAGAAATTCATACCTCCATTTAACCATAGAACAAGAGGCTTTGTCGCTGGGTCTATTTCTGCTTCAGCAAAGTAGTAGAAAAGGGCTCTCTTCTGCTGCTCGTCAATGGTTATGTATCCCGCGTACTGTTGAAAACTGACCGTTGGCTGGCCCGGCAAAGCTACAGTTTTTCCAGCTTCTGAGATTGACCCTGTTGTTAAAAAGATTAGAGTTGCACAAATTGCTGCAATGACAATCCATGGCTCTTTCTGCTGCATTTGAAGATAAGGATTTTGAGGGCAGCTCCAGCTTGTGTTTCTCAGGCAGAGGATTGGCTTTGGAGAAAGAGCAGAATAGTGGCTGCTGAGAATTGTGCAGTGATATACACCTTTCTATGGTATTTTATCAGATGATGTAGGGGTAAACCCTATTTTAGTGCTTGAAAGCAAATGCTCTTTAGATTATCTTATCCATCGTGTGAGGATTAAATTGAAAAAATAATTTCTGTAGACTCTGCCTAATCCCACAGAGTAGGAATCTCACACCCGCACAAAGCACACAGAGGATCACGAGTGGAGGTAAGGTGTCACCTATTAGAGACAAAGCCTGACAACATTGTGGGCTCTTCCTTGGAAAATCATCTCTAACCTTTCATAACTATTTTGTTCACATGCACTCTCTAGTTTCCACAACTAGGTTATCTGCAACAAGACAAATGGTTGCTCAAAATATCAACCGACGGATCTGTAGCTTGAGCTATAGAAAGCTTTTGCCCGTTGATTGTGGGGAGGGGCCAAACTTGGAAACTTCTTCATATATATCCCACTCACTCTTTCCGATCCACATGATGGCACGCATCCAGCTCAGAGTCTCTTTGGGCTCTAGAGCCTAGCTAGAATGATGCACAGATCCCTATCAACACCTTGCATTTTGTCACTAAACAACACTTATAGTCAATTATTGGTCGGAGTGATTGAGGATGACCATTTCCACTGCTTTCACACCAACTAGCTGCCAAATTCTATGATATTTGGATAACTTTTGTCGTTATGGTTTGAATATATATATATATATATATATGTATATATATATATAGTTTTTGGAAGAATGTGTTCTGTGAGACTACATAAAACTATGTTATGTACTGATTGATTAAATACTTTTGAAAACTATTGTTAAAATAAAAAGTAATTTCAACCACCCCTCACTAGTTTTGGAGAATTTTTCGTAATCATTATGCACTGGTTGAATTTCTTTTTTTTGTAAACTAGAGAGAGCTTTGAATCTAGACCTCTTAGCAGAGGCAAGCATGGAGGGGCTGCAGCCACTTGAAAGATTAAAACAGTCCTTCAACTTTAAGGATTGTTTGCAAAAAATCATTATTTTTGTACAAAATGACCCTCTAAGGAATAAAAAGGTTGGCTCTGGTCTTTCAATATCAAACAAAAAATTCCAAACTCCTTCACTGTCTTTTAAAAAGCTCATTGACAAATCTGTTTTTATTTATTATGGATTAACACTTCTTAATCAAAGTTATTGAACCGTGGGGATAGCAAGTCAACTTAATAAAAATTAATTTAATATGATCCGTGAGTTAACTTGAGATCTAATTAAAACTCAATTTGATTTATTTATTTTTTAAAATTATATTATTTTAATTTTTTAGATGAACTAAGGTGAACCAGCTTTGGATCATGTGAACAAACTGACTTTAATAGCTTTGTTCCTCATCACACGTTTTTTGAAATTTCATCACACTATGGGAGACAAACAGTCGTCCTTATCTACTACTGACATGTTAAATTTTTATTTCAATGTCAATAAATTTTTTTTTTTTTTCATGTGATCAGAATCATTTGCACCGTAAGTTGAAGTTGGAAACAGTGCTTTCCTAGTCAATGATGCAATCCAACCTAATAAATTCTTTAGTGAAGATAAAGATTTATGGCTTTATGCTGGTGGTAGTGGTTCTTTTGAAGAAATGCCTTCAACAGAACAACGGGCCTTTCTGGCCGTGCAAATGGAGCTTCATGAGAGCTCCTCTCATGGCAGCAAAAGATAAGATATCACCATAAACTTGTGCCCACCCAGCAACCAGGGAAAAAAGAAGATCATAAAGGTATATATGGTGCCATTTAAGTAGTCTTAGATAATCACAGAAAAAAAACAACCTGAAGTTCTTATAAAATGTTCATCAGATGTGGATTCCCGATCTGTAGCCATTAAAGTTCATCAGATGTTACAGAAAACGCTTTGCATGTCCTTATAAAATGTTCAAATCACTTGCATCTATTCCTTTTAGACTAGTTTTTGCTTTAGATTGGATGATAAGCAGTGCAGGCTGTGGAACATGGTGACCTGCTGAGAAAATATGATCTTGAAGTGCGATCTCTCGGGAAATCTTACCATGACATTATGGGGTTACCTTTATTCCAGCTGTAATCATTTTGAGAAATATCTCTCCACTTGGTTTAAAAGGTCCATGCATGATCACGAAAGGCTCCAACTCCAATGGATGAACAACCAGGTCCTACAAATCCCAGCAAAGATCTTTTTTTACACCATTAATAAGCATATATATATATTTTTAATGGCAACCAAGCTTTTCCCATTTTTTATTCCATCAGTGGATTGGGCACTAATACTCATTTAAGCATTTTGTTGATTGCAAGCCCACTGTATATGTATTTAATTTAATCAGATTAGGTTGAAAATAATTTATTACAAATTTACAATTACATGAAAAAGAAAAAAAAATCAGAACTAAATACAATTACATGAAAAAAAAAAAAATCAGAACTAAATAATAATAAATTAAGAAGCAGGAATACTAAGGATTTGTTTTCTCAAGACTTCCCTAATAAAAATTACAATTGAATTAGGTGGCTTTTTAAAATAAGGGTGATAATTTTTGGTTCGGTTTGATTTTTTTTTTTTTAAATAATCAAATCAATTTTATGTTTTTAAAAATCAAAACCGGTGCAAACCGACCGGTTTTGGTTCAGTTCGGTTTTTTAAGAAAAAAACCAGCTCAAACTGGTTTGGCTTGGTTTTTACGGTTTTGCTTGGTTTTTTCCGGTTTGGCTCGGTTTTTTGATTTGGCTCAGTTTGGCTTGATTTTTTTCCTGGTTTTTTTTTTGTTTGGGTTCGGTTTGGTTTTTTCGGTTTCAAGCTTATAAATTTAAAACCGAACTGGTTGGTTTTTTCAAAATTTTAATCAGTTTTTTCAATTATTTTTTTCCAGTTTTCTTGTTTAGTCGGTTTTTTGATTGTTTTGCTCGCCTCTTCTTTAAAAACAAAGGATTTGAGTATGCTAACTTGATCAATACATTTTCATGCTTGTTTTTTGATTTTTTATATTTTTTTATTTTAAAATATATTAAAATATTTTTTTAATATTGATACATTAAAATTATTAAAAAACAATAAAAATTATTCAAAATTGATTTAATATCTTTTAAAATCAAATAGACTTTCAAATACATCCAAACATAATTTCAGATACAAAAACATATAAAAAAACAACGAGCAATTTACCTTGTGAATCATTGGGTCGAATCGTACACCTATTTGTTTGCTATCTTGATTTTTCTTGATTGGTGAAGATAAGATTTGTTAAAACTATCAACTATTGAAATTGCAGGTTGAACAAATAAAATTCATGAGGTCTTGGTGGAGAAACTTGGAAGTCTTCATCTCCCACCAACAAATCTCACTTTTCTCATCTGCATTTTATAGAATATGTAGACATTCAAGTGTTAAAGATGAACTCCTTGCAGTCATGTTCTTACGATTTCTTGAGATTTTGCCCACCAAACTAAAAGCCATTGATGCCCCGTATCTCATCTAGAACCTCACTTTAATAAATGTATTTTCATAAAGTAGAACATGAACCATCAATGTCCGAAAAGACCTTGGTGGGTTGTGATTCAGAACACCCACATCCACCGCAGCTTCCACACCATGAGGCTGCCATGCCAGTGTTAAAAACGGGATTGAATTATATTTTTTTAAAATTTTAATTTTTTTATTTTAAATTATTTTTTTAAATATTTTTAGATTATTTTAATATGCTAATATAAAAAATAAAATTTACATGTCAACAGTGTTTAAAAACACGATTCAATTATATTTTTTAAAAATTTTGATTATTTTTTATTTTAAATTAAAATTTTTAATATTTTAGATTATTTTAATGTGTTAATATTAAAA